>JZLH01S0031538.1:2248-15097 GCA_001188425.1 Eucidaris tribuloides
TTGAATGTCCCAGATCAAAAAAAAGGAATCCTCTTTCTTTTGCAAACCAACTGCACTCCAACAAAAAGGTCATATGAGAATAGAGACTGAAGTCATATAACCTGCATAAATGAATTGCATACTTAGTTGAATTATTTTCTATCTGACCTCTGCAGTATCATATGCATAACAAACATACAACCATGCCATCCAGTCTATTCTGATCCATATGTAATGTACACACTACCCCTCCCCATTTATTCATTGTTTTCCATTTTCTCTTCGTTCTTGTTTCAATACATATACTGTACTTCTGTTTGAATGACTGTCTGTCACCATTGTACTGGGGTTTTTTTAGTAACTACATGTACATGCACATTTTTTGTGTCATTCACATTTGTGTCTAAACTCTATTTTGAAATCTAAATATACATGCAGTACACGCTGTATATAATTCCCACTTATTCTTGGGTTATTGAACCAAAACTTTTCCATTTTAATTCATTGATAACATTTTCTTCTTGTTTTTCACTTTTCACTGAAGTTTCGTTGCACACACATACATACATACATACAAACATTAACATACTGTTTTACATGTATGTAAACCAGACTAAAAGAAAGTGTACAATATCACATGGCTGCAAAGAGTATTGAATTCAAATAAGAACATAATTTTCTGAAATTTAATTTTGGTTTCACAGAAGAATGTATATAAACACATTCTGAAAAAAATAAAAGCGCAGGCATGTAAATATCTATGCACCGTGACAGTGTCATTAACCTGTTGGCTACGGGAACTGGATGTGGCCTCTGTTAACTCTATGGTATTTTCAGAATCTCCGAGGCAACAGTTTAAAATGGATAGTACATCTGCCTTATCAAATTACTTGGTGTAAAATATGCTGGATACTTTATCAATGACTACTTGGAAATATATATTATTTGAATTATACTGAGTACAGTCTAGTTGGAAGTGTGCAGTTTTATTTCTATTTGTGATATATTTCACAAGTGAAATTGAATCTCTTGTCCACAATGGTACTCACACCATTGTGAGGTATTGCAACAATAGCTCTCCAATGGCACTAATTCATTATGTATTATTCATCACGTATAGTGCTAAAACATCTGTTGATTTTCTTTCCTTCTTTTCAAATGCACAGCTACTGATACTCATGATGAATGGTGCATTATGAATAACAAGAGGTAGCTAGCTTTTGTTGTCCAGCTGCTCATAAGGTGTGTGTGTGTGTGTGTGTGTGTGTGTGTGTGTGTGTGTGTGTGTGTGTGTGTGTGTGTGTGTGTGTGTGGTGTAAGTACAAATGGCCATATTTTGCTGGTTTGAAGCTTGAAAGGACACACTTTTATTCTCTTCAGAATACAGGTGGGTTCACCCTTCTCCCTTCCATGAGTAAACATTATGACAGGCATACTTGATGGCAACTAAGTGAAAATCATTGAATTTAGCACCGCTTTAATCCTGCTGTTACATGGAAGTTTTTAGAAAAGAAGTCGGTGTAGTCTCCTTTCAATACAGTTACATACCTTTCCTGAGGGAAAGACCAAGCTCGTCCAGTGACTTGAAGACAAGTTTTCTCCGTCTTGTCCAGATGCAAACGTCCGCGTGAGATTCTTGACAGGGATGCGACCATTGGGGTTGACTTGAAAGCAGATTTTCATCCAGCTAAATGAAGAAAATGTGAAATGGAAAATACATGTTTTAAGATTTCAATTCAACTAAACTTCTCAAAAAAAGTTTGAGCGTCTATATCTCTCTTGTTATTATAGTATAATACTTGATACTCCATACAAAAGGATTACGTCACTGATTCTGAACCCAAGATATTTCACAGGATTGATTTAGTAATTTTAGTATCACAGTATAAAATTAGAACTGATCACACCATGTTTCCACTTTTAACAGCTGTCACACACATTATACATGCTCAACTTATTTCACTCAACTCAAGATAGTCCATATAACATTATTCAGGCTGACTTATATCATACATACTTGCTTCCAGATGTTTGTATCCCAATATTCATCAATCCAATGCAAGGTGAATGCCTCCTGCTTCCTATCGGGGAAATATTACCATACTACCCACCCCCACCCCAACTGACAGATTATGTAGGGTACATACATACATGTAGATGTATTGCACACATGTCTGAATCAAAGTTTGGAGCTTGGTACCATACACATGTTCCTTTGGTTGAATGTGCCAAAAAAGCATTCACAGGAAAGTTATAAAATTTTGTTTCTTTCATTCTGTATGTCAGAGTACAAAGATCCAAAATGATAAAACTGTGACCATTTAGATTTGTGACCAGGCAGCATTATGCATTATTCACCACAGTACAAAACATAGAGAGTGAGAGATGTAAACTAAAATTACAAATACATAAACAAAGAATACCCAATATATATAGGCTATTGTGTGTGCTGACTGCCAAGAAGATAAAAGATATTATTTTGTATTTTCCATAAGAAGTAGAATTTGTAAGCAAATTTGTAATGCAAACATGTATCTTCCTAATTTTTTCTCTCCATTTGAAGTCATTCAGTCCAACTTGTAAAAGTGCCCTATTTTGCCCATAAATTGCTAAATTTTCCACCTCATGGAAGAACCTGGACTGCACTATCTACAGTAGATCTCGACATAGGGAAATTGTCATCAATCTTCCTTCTTTCACAATTCCCCTAGTGCTAAACTGAAATCCATCACCATTGCTTTATGACATTAATTCTGCAGAGGTGAATGCTGGGAGAGCGACGTTCAAACCAATGCATGTCACAACAGATTGTGCAGTAAAATGAATCAAATCAAAGGTACAGTTGAGTGTGAGACGATATACATGTACTGTATGAACATGTCACCAAACCTTTGTATTATAGCTTCCCCACATTCAGATTCAGTCCAAAATTTCTCAAAATTGCAACCAACAAAAAAGATTTAAAAAAGATGATTTAGGTAACAATAGCATAATCATACTATTTTGATGTAATATATTGGTCATTCATACTTAAAATTGTTTTTGTCCAAGTGGTGTAGTTTGTGCTGTACGATGACATTGGCCTTAGCATTCACAACAAAGCAATTATCCATATAATGCAAACTAGCAAATTCAAAACTTGGACAAAAGAAAGTTAGACACATATTGTACAAAATTAATTGCTGAACAAACACCCATGACCATATACATTTATGAATGACCAATGAAACATGAGAAAGTAAAATGATTATGCTATCATTCCCCGATATCAGTTTTATGTCTTCTTTCAATTTTGAGAGATTTGGGATAGAATCTGCAAACCCCCCCCCCCCCCGGTTTTTTTTACCTGACACTGTATACACGTCATTCCGCAATCACGGATCAATCACCTAATTTGACACCTATTACAAGCATCAATTGAAAGTGATTTAGAAGTTTATGTATTATTGGAAAAGTAGGAATATTTAGAATTACCTCCTCTGACATCATTAAAGTTGATGGTTTTGATATTTGAGTGGATTTTAGCCTACTCTAGATACAAGTAGGTACTCAAATGACACTTTGTTGAAGGTATCCATTTATCATACGTTTAAACTTGATATGGACAGGTGTACATTTTGCAGGTACACGATTCCCATTGTAATAGTAATATTACATATAGTACAGGACTGGCATGGAACAAGATAGTAGACTTTCACAAGTTTATAATTTTTAACTGTTCATTTATTTGGTATTATTTTAAAAAAAAAAAATATATATATATATATATATATTTCACCTCTCAATGAAAAATTAGCCTTTCATGACAAACGGGTAACACTTGATGAAAGCACTTATTTCTTTATCACCAGCAATCTTTACAAGTACAGTAAAACCTGTCTATAGTGGACACCTAAGGAAGACCAAAAACATGGCCTTTATTGATAGGTAGCTGCTACTGAAAGGTTGGCATCAATGGAGAGGTGGTCACTGAGGCATGTTAACCCGTTGGCTACGGGAACCAGATCTGCCCTGTGTTAACTCTATGGGATTTTCAGAATCTCCGAGGTAACAGGTTGATTATGACTAGTGTCCCTCTGAAAAAAATGAGCTAAATATATAATTACAACTGTGCTAGAAAACCTTATGAACAGCAAGTTTACACCCTTAATTGTACTTAGGTCAGATTTATCAAAATGGCATTTAGCCAGGACTCAACAGGTTAAATTGTGTAATATTCTTCAATTAAAAATATGATTACAACAAACAGAATTCATACTTACTGCTTCTTGAGACTTTGCATTGGACAGACATTATTGGCTTTGACATTATGTGTAATCCTCAGCAGGCCTTCAAACCATGCCTGTAAACAAATATACAACATATTATCATTAATTAATGAGAAAAGAGACTGCATGTAGATATCTAAAATTAAAAAAACAGTGGTATAGCCACTGTTCTTTTCAGAGGGAAACCACCGTGACTTCCCTGTTGGGGGCACAATTAGCAGGTGAAGTAATTTGATGAGTGAAAAAGAAAGTGACTATCTACAAACTTGAAGAATAGGACTATGCAGAAAACATATCCACCAATGTGATCCAATCTAGCAAAACCCAGTGCTTGTCGGCAGTTCAGATTTTATACAAACTGGTTATTAAACGATTAAACACCTATTGAGCACTGCACATAAAAAAAATAAATTGTCATAACTCTCCTTATAACTGTTCAAGTTTTCTGAATTATGTATGAAATATAGCTTGTAAAATGTTCTATCTCATACTGCAATAATCTGAATTTTGATATATGCCCCCAAGTGCCTAGTTTTGCTGGGACTGGTCACAAATTCAAAAGGGTACACTTGCCAGTGGATAAAGGGATGGTTTGTTTGTTTTTGTTATTAGTTATGGTGATACATGTATTTCAGAACACTATCTTTTTTTTGGGGGGGGGGGAGTGTCAGGTACATTGAAAGCAGGCTGAAATTTTGTGGAGGCATAAGGGTAAGATTGGGAACAGAATGAATGAGAGAGCAATGATGATATGATAGACAATCTCATTATGAAACTGGATTAAAAAAAAAATCTGCCTTAATAGCATCCATAAATTGAGTTGTGGTAAACTTTGTCCCACACTCTGATGTGAATGTAGTGTAGTTGTGTGATATGCATAGTTCCAATAGGTAACACAAAATGTTCGTAACAAGACAGACCAGATGGACAGACAGATGTGAATTGTTTGTACATGCGTACAAAATTTATTGAGTCAATATTATTATAGAATAAGAGGAATTTATAAAATATCTATGACAGTAAAACATATACCGGTACACATTTTCATTATTGGTTTGTGTATACATTTACATGTAACCACACAGAAACATGAGTCCATATCTAATTTATGTAATTATTTCTTATTTCAAGGTTTGGGATGGGGTGGGGTATTCACTAGAATGGCCATTATGTTCTGGCAAACTGAAGATAGTTGCAAAGTCCACTTCCAATTAAGAGAGGCAGTCTAATGGAGAATATTCATACAAAGGCACATGGCACAAATCAACATGACTGGTAATTACAGATGATGACTCCATGTTGCAATATAATTACATGGGAAAAATTCATTTGGTTGAATGAGATACTTCATTAACTTAAAATCCTTTAAGTACTGTTTATTTTTATATTTATTTCATTAAAATGAAAGTTAATTTTGTTCATATATTTAAGTATCTTAATTTTATTTCAAATATAACAGAAATAATAAAATTTAAATTAAATTGTATCCAAAATGGGTTAATTAATATTTAGTTTACACTTAACCCAAATTGGTTTTCTAATAAAAGTTCTGTCTACGTGTATAATTCACTACATTGACCAAGTTTTACCTTAATCAAACAGATAAAGGTATTGATGCAATGCCACTGATTAGCACTCCATGCAGCATGGGGTAAGGTGGGGTGGGGTGGTTTTCAAACCAGTTGGTAGTTGTAATAATCAAAACTAAGAAACTTGACAGTGATTTCACATCATTGCCCTGCATCGATTTTTTTTTTATATGTATATATATATTCGTAATTAGAGAAAACAAAATTATTTTTAATTTATTTAATCTATTTATTTCATTTATTTATTTATCTATTTTTATTTATTTATTTTTATTCATTTATATTTATTTATTTTTTTGTTCGGGGGGAGGGTTACAAGCATCGCTTTGTTATTGGGTACATAGGCTACCCGACTTCAATGAGGCGATCGTGTTAAGATAGAGGTTCATTAAAAATCTACTTGAATCATAGTGGGTTACAAATACAATGTTAACCCTGCCCTGTGATTATCACTCACTTCTTATCACAAAAACAAGTGATGAACAAGAATAATGTGAATGAATCAGTACGTTTCAGGTTCAAGTCCTTTCCACAGAGTTCTTCCTAATTACCTTTTAGGAGAGCACTATTCTTTCTTTTTTCTTTTTCTTTTTTTGCCAAGTGTGAAAATGGTCTAGATCTTTAGTCACAGCTAGAACTTGCAACATTATCCCCACAATCATCACAGGACTTTATGAACTTTATGGACTCAGCACTTTCGGAGAATCCTCCTTTAACCTGATTTGTGGTAATTCTCATGTTTCTCACTTCCACTATTCCTCCTCACAGATTTGGTTTTACAAAGCCCTGACATTTTTCACAATGTGCTCGACCAAATTATTCATTGCTTTTTTTAATCTCTGACAACTACCTGCTAGGGTCTCATACAAAATGTATTCATCATTAATGGGGTAGATTCCCATGGGAAGGTGAGTTGTTGCTTTGCCTGGAGAGAGAATGGAAATCTACAGGGGCTTGGGATTTTATCACCACTTGATCATGGTGCTTAAAGTACATTAATGTGAACAGACGTACATTTTTTTTTATAGTAATTTACAGGATAAAGGCAGCGTAAATGTTACATCTTCATGAAACTCACCATCTCCCAACTGATGAATGAATAATGCAGAATACAATGTATACTATTTTTTACCATTGTATGAAGTGGTGATCTTTGCGCTTGTGTGTTTGAGCATAATACACTCAAAAATTGAAGGTAATGTAACTCTTAACTAGGTGTGACATTTACCATTTCCCTTCACTTAATATTTCTACTAAGATAATTCTGGATTATCTGCGAAAAGGTCTTGAAAGCCATGGGGTAATGCGAGTTTCAAATGAAATGTCGCGGAAACATGACAGCAGCATGAAGCTAATTATGTGATTCAGTTTCATGAAGACTAACATATTACAAAGAGCTGCAGGTAGTTGCAGACACAGGGAGCCAAAGAGGGCATATTTTGTATCCTCCTCGTTAGTCGTATCTTCCTCCTTTCACTTTTCTTTTCTTTTTGTGTGGGGGGGGGGGGAGGGGGCATCACCATCCACCCTACATAGTGACCTTATAAACACTCAACCCGGTTGTTGTTCTTGTACACATACATGTATGGACAGACATGTGAACAAGTAACCCACATGGTCGTGATGAAGTCCAAGAATGGGAAGGGGCTTTGTTTCTTCTTCTTCTTCTTCTCCTTCTTCTGCATTTCTTATATTTTTTTTTTCATTCTGCACATTTGCATGTGAGTGTGTGTGTTTGTATGTGTGCGTGTTTGAGAGTGTGTGTGCATGTGTGCGAGTATGTGTGTATGCATGCATCTGTGCACGTGTTTGTGTCATAAACAAGAATACCAGTGTTATGGTTGCTGCATGAAGTAGCTTACTTTATTTCACTTGTTTGCCAAATGGTTAAAATATTGATATATTAGGGACCCCATCCTTTGTAGGTGTTAACTTTTGCCACACTACTATAAAAATGTAATATCATTAATCATTTATATCTGACAAGAATGCTATCATCTTCATATACACCATCCCCACAGAAGTCTTTTACTTTCATTCAATAAATACATTTAAACATGCACATTTATAAATAGTCATAGCATCTCACTTCAAAAAGATATAAAAAATTTTGTTTATAAAACATAAAAATGTCATTAAAAACCCTTTTATTTGATCAGGTAATTTCTTGGTGTCAAATTCCATTTAAATTTTGAGTTTACAACATAATTTACGAGACTCCCCTAATGACCAGGTGAATATCAGTCACTGCATCAGTATTGACCTAGCCCTCCAGACTTCCATCTCCTCAAAATGAGATTTTTGAAGTGGCAACGATGCAACTGGTGTAATCAGCATCGTAACGTTGGTCTTGTTTAATGATTCCACTGCCTGCAAGTTGCAATGAACTTTGACCAATTTCAGCTGACTGAAACTACACTGAAATGCACCAATGGCATAGTAAAGAGTTATGTCTGCCACATTATGTACTTTATGGACCTACAATGTGCTGAAATCATTCTGAAGGTGAACATTTGCTTAGTGCGAACCTAGATACTAAAGTACCTATGGTGTAGATTAATGCAAAACGTAAGAAAAGCAGAAGCTAATCCTTGCAATTTATTCATTGCAACATTAAAGGCACTAGAGGCACTGTTTATTAACGTTTTCGGTTCAAAATATCTGAGCTACATGATTCCCTATGCTCTCTGACAAGGTCTAAAAATGAAGCCTTGAAAAAACTGCAGTTCAAAACTATCATTAAGTGCTTTGAAAAAAGTGGAAATCATTGAGCAACCACTCCAGATTTCTCACACAGACTACTGTGTTATACAATTTTCATTCACAAGACAATGGTTCCTGTGTTCATTTTATCTGTACATACATGTATGAAGCAGCTGACAGCATAAAGTTTTGTGTTCCAGGGTGTTTATTTGTCCATTCAAACACTAAATCATATCAGTCAGAAAGCAAAGTTTTCCTATTTTTTCAACGGGGATTCCACAATGCTATACAGTGCCTTTAATCTGGAAAAGATTATGGTAGCAATTCAATCAAATTTGTCACATGTTCTATCAAAGTAGTCTTCATTTTTTGTGCCCATCATTCATAAGCGGGGTCATATATTTGGCCAGGTTCTCATATAGTGGTGAGCACGCTTGTTATAAGCTATCACATCCACTTTATGTTCAAGCAATGGTCATCTCGGCAAATCTCATTTCGCCAATTAGTAATCTACAGTATTAATAAATTGCCTTTAAACTGGGTATGCAGATAATTGAATATCTTGACATCTACGTGTACATTTAGTGAAGTTGACACCTAGAATTCTTCAAAGTAATCCCACAATACAACCTCTTCTGTGATGGGGGGAGGGGAGGGACAACATCTGGGTGACATGTTTTGAATTACCTGTGCTATTTCGGGTACGCTGGCCACCATGTGCATATAGTTGATATTGACAAAGTCGAGGCCGCTGCACACTGTAATCGTCCTGTCTTCCACGTTGCCCCTGCCTGCAGGATCTAACAGTGAACCAACCTTGGCCAAATAGCCAACATCCTAGAAGATGAAACAGAGATGGAGAAAAGAAGGGAAATTCATTAAACTGCTGTGTTAAACTTCAAGCTTCCGCCTCCTTATACAATGATCAAATTCTATTCTCCATATAATTATTAACATCACTTTCATATTCATAGTTTTACTCGTAATGTGCCGAAGTCGCAGATCTGCACCAAATAATACACATAAAGTTCACAGAGGTGTAAATCCTGTGGCATGTTAAGAGTTAAACCACTGCCTCAATGATGCAAAAAGACATTTATCAGCCCACACAAAAATATAAAAAAAATGCAACAAGATTTAATTTCATTTTTTTTTGGAGATTGTGTTAGCTTTACACCAAAGTGAGTAGTAACACTTTAAAGCCACCTATCTCCTCTTTTCCTCTTGAAGGTGTTACTACTCACTTTGGTGTAAAGCTAACACAATCTTCACAAATTTAAAATTAAATCTTGTTGCCTTTTTGTATATGCGCTGTAGAAGATCTGTTTCAGGGGTTGGCAAAGAGAAGTCAGGGGCATCATAAAATATGAGAGCACAGCTTTGCCTGCATAGTGTGTGTGACATAATTCAGGTAAACTTTCTGGATGATACTAGAGTAATATGAATAATGTGTTTTTTTTTCGAACACATACAAAACTGCATAAGATTAGGATACACTGCAATCACTTTTTTTCATTTAATGACAGTTGTCATGACTTTTTCACATATTTGAACTCAGCTGAAAGAGATTGGATACTGTGTTGAACAAAATGAGCCAGTATGCATTACCTTGTCAGAAATTTACAAAGTAAAAATACCATTTTGAGTTTAAAGCGTAAATGACATGATTGGGGGTAGTCCTCAACTTGGCTAAAACTACTCTAGAATCAGTAAAGCTATGCAAGGATTCTCCTGTGAAAATCTTGTAGTCAAAACGTTGACTCATTCTAAAAGAAACAATGTCAATATCACTCGTAGCACAGTGAACCTGCCTGTGTGGCTTCTCTACGGGCTTATTTTTATCGTCCCCGGATAAAATTAAGATGCTCCTATGTTATGCTTGATTCTCCTTAAGTAAACAAATTACAGACAAATCCTCCCAGGTGGGAATCCACTCCTGCTAGTGTATAGTTGGTATATATTTCAACTCATTTGCTTCTTGAGGCATTTTCAAGTGTTCCAATCAGTCACAACCTTTAATCACTATTCCTTTTATTTCTTTACAAAGATCAATGTCATTCTGTCTCTGTCTCACACACGGGACATGACAAATGTATTCAATGACATTTTCTTCAAGTAAGCAATCCTTCAATAATTTATAACCCAAGGTTGGTGTTTGGTTAAGTATGATCTCTCGATATGTGCGACTGATTTTGACTGAATGGAGAGTGCCTCAAAGATGACAGGCCCTGGCCCAGATTTTGAACAGAATAATAAAGATCTAAAAAGCAAATAAAGGCAAAAGCACATGCACTTACGTAAAGGGTGCATGGGTTTGAATTACAGTATACATACATACATACATACATACATACATACATACATATACATAAACATACACACATACACATAAACACCTTCAAAACAATCAATTCCATGAGATGCATTCATGACATACAGTGACAGAAATATAACAAGATCTGCATCACTCTTCCCTACAAGCTACTCACAACCTTGTCCCCTTGTCATTAAGATGTTAGAAGTTGTGACAAATTGATAATTCATTTTAGGTGAAGGTATGTTTCTTGGTATTCCTTGCTTAATTGCAAATATACGAAAACCAAGTCAATCAAAAGGCAAATATGAGTTACTGTAAATGGAAGTGGGATTCAAATAGAAATGTGTAATTCGAGGTAAAAGACAGTACTTTAGACAAAAATAAACAAACGATCAAATTGATATAACCCCAGGCAATTGAAAAGCCTGGGAAGAATAGATGACGTCAGCGGTTCTTAAATACTTCTGTTCGTTCCAGTCTCCTTGACCTACAAGAGCTTAAAATGTTCTGCTCACTACTACTCTACAGCCTACTCAACTTTACCCCGCCCTCTTTCTGGCTTCATCAGCGACACTAAAATGCATAGAATATGGGGCAGTTTAATGAGAAGAAAATTCTAAGAGAGTGAAAAGAAGAGAATTTCAAGGACTGCAGAAGCCTACATGAGAAATATGATGCCAAGCATTTGGTATTTCAATCATCATAAATTTCTCTATGTCTCTGTGTGTGTATATGTGTGTGTGTATGCACATGTGTGTGTGTGTGTGTGTCTGTGCATGTGTGTGTCTATGTGTGTGTGTGTGTGTGTGTGTGTGTGTGTGTGTGTGTGCGTATGTAAATGCCGTCAATCGCAGACGAAAGTCTGACACTCCACTATCAGACCGCGGACGATGTCTGAACCGAGGACAGTCCACGGTTCATAACCTAGTGCAAACCATTGCAAATTTAAAAAGCAATCGTTTGAGGGCATCATCATTTTTTTTTTTACTGTACACAAAAATCGTCCTCGGTTGCCTGTTAAAAATCACACATAAAATTTTATACACATGGGTGTCCCCGGTTGGAACGGAGTGTGTCCGCGGGTGACTGTCGAATATAACACATAAACGTCCTCATTTGCATATTATTTATTAATTAAAAATTACGTCCTCGATTGATAGGAAAAACATGTGTGTGTGTGTGTGTGTGTGTGTGTGTGTGTGTGTGTGTGTGTGTGTGTGTGTGTGTGTGTGTGTGTGTGTGTGTGTGTGTGTGTGTGTGTGTGTGTGTGTGTGTGTGTGTGTGTGTGTACACATGTGTCCAAGATACTGCATATTACTACATACATTTTAGCATTGCCTATGGAATTTCATTCCATCAGCCAAACACAAGCAGAGAAATGGAGGAAAGAGAAAATTTGCAAATGTAAGTGATTTTTATACAGCACTTGGAAAAATACAATAAATAATGAATTCCTTTGTACATATCTTGGGGAATGAAACTTGACTGTACAAATTAGCACCAGGTGCAAATATGCCCCAAAACACACTGTCTTCCAAGAATTCTCTTTATGTGAATAATATAGCTCCCTTATAGTGCAGTGTGGTAAAATGTATTGAGGGTTTACTGCATTTTCACTGAAAGCTTGTTCATTAGATGTAGTATTATTGAAATGTTGCACCTCTTCCAATAAAAATACAAATAAATGGAAGCAAAGAATGAAGACTACAACGACAAGATGAAATTCCCAAGGCATTTTTGAAACAAAAATATCACACAGCATTCACATTAGTAACATTACTGCTGGGTTTGTTCATAACCACTGCATGGTTTGAAGGATTTACATGTAGTACCTTATGATTAATATACTCCAACACAAAATGAACATGTTCATACATGTTGCATTAACAAATAATGGCTTGTCTGAAATGGGTACATACCAATTTGAAGAAAAGCATATCTAGCCTTCTTTCCCTCTCACTTTGTACCTCCTTGGTGAGACACACACACACAC
>JZLH01S0031538.1:38509-51131 GCA_001188425.1 Eucidaris tribuloides
TTTGCTGAGTGGCATCCAACAATGAACCGTGCTTGTGTGTAATCATAATTTATTCTCTTACAGATTGATGAATGATCTTCACCAGAAGATACTGTATATTAACCCTCTCATTCCCACTGACAATAATAATGCAGTAAAGGCAATAGGGTTTCAGTATATGTTTCAGAGTGTCAAGTTATAACTCCACCTACCCATAATCAAAACACAAACACACACATGCACACACACACACAAACAAAACAAACATACACACACAGAGAAGCATACACACAGTATAAAATGATAGTGCACTATGATAATGTATGAATTTTGGTATTCAGTAAAAGTTGTAAACAAAGTAGTATTAAAATAACTGTGAGAGGTACATGTATGATATACTGGAATGAAGCTGGATTTGCTTTCGAACCAATAAAGTAAAGAATTTCTAATGGATCAATAATTATTTCATTCAATGTATTGCTACATTCATGTAATATCATATTTGGTGCAATGACATGTTGATATGTACTAGCAATCAAATCACATTTACTGGTATGTAGATTGTATTGTGCAGATTATATTGAAAAATGAACTTATCCAAAGTTAGAGATAACTGGTAAATAGGGATGAGCCCTTAGGTGGTCTTATCAGCAGTGTATAGGTTTGGTACAGTACATGGAGAAAAAATGAAAAATTCTCCTAGATACAATTACAGGCGCAGCGCAGCGCTACAATTATCGCAGGTTTTATCATTGACAAATGCACTTCATTTGCATAAAATCAACAAGTGTGTACGGACCGATGCGAAAAAAGGTAAACAAATTTTGAAGCTAAAATCTTCTTCGAAACACAAACTACTGATTCCAAATGTAAAGAAAGTTGGAGTATGATAGATTTCTGATAAAAAAAAATGTGCATGAACAGACTATTGAAGGATTTTAAAATGAGAAATTTTACGAAAGAAATTTACCTTCAAAACGGAAAAAGTAGCGCAAGAAACTATGGTAAAATTCACCCATTTAATCTGCCATTGTAGAAATGCGAATACCATGAACAGAAAGGAAATTTATCGTACCTACGTCGGCTGAAATGTCATTTTACAGCATTACCATCCGCTCCCATGTCAAACAATTTCGTACCTCAATGTCCTTATGTCCTTGATAAAAATTAATACTACGCGAAATGGCTTCAGTCCCACTCATTGCTTTTCGTGTATTTCCTCCCGGCTCGCCGCAGTGTGTATCTATGGAGGCCTGTGTGTGTGCGGTGCAGGGTGTTGTTTGCAGTGAATGCTGTGTGACTGTATACCATGCAGAACTCGCTCGACTCAAGTCAGTGCGCAAGCAAGAAAACAATCTGCGCATGCGTGCAGCCTGAATAACGGAGTTCGCTGGCCAAAATTTTCTATATCGAGTCGCATAGAGATTACACGATTTCTCAAAATCTACTGGCTTGAACCAGCTAAAACTTTCCCTATAGATGAATGGAACCTTCCTCAATATGGTAATGAAGTCAGTGTGTGGCCTCGTGGCCGTCTGTCATTGTGTCAAACAAAAACAGAACTCAGGTTGTTTATGTGAAGTTGTATTTAAAAACTGTTTATATCTCACAAGTTCTATTCATCATTTCATAATTTTTGGTATTGATATCAAGTTGCAATGAAAACTATTTAGCCTGGGAAGTTTCACTTCATAACTCACTGGCAAACACGCAATACGAAGGTAAAAGATTTTGACTCTTTCTGACCTCGTGTGCGGACCTCGTAGAGTTTACGTGGAAATTCAAATAAACAGGGCGATAATGATATGCAATTGGAGTGCTACGCTGTGCCTGGATAAACCCACTATGAAAAGTGAATGATCTGCAATGCTTCCCATTGTTTGAGAAACTGATTAAGATCAAAACATGATAGTTGTGGGGGGGGGGGGCTGCAACAGTTTTGCTATAGGAAATGTAGATAGTGATATCTGTTCAATGATCATTAAAACTCACAATAAGATTAGTTCCTAATTTGCAATAGATTTGATGTTGGTTTTTGATACTGGGTGTGACAATACCATACTTAAAGAAGACTAATTAAAAATTTGTTTCATCAACCAAAACCGCACTTTGGCTTTAATAGACAAATTGACAAAATCAACCACTATCAGTGACTTGAAGGTTTAAAATTACACATTAATTATGATTGCATCACTAGTTAGCTACCAGACAGTATCCATCACACACATTACCAGGCCAGGCATCCAGTGAGGTGTGCAAGTGAATGCTGCAGCAGGCCGCTAACAGAGCTCACCGACGAAAACAACCAGTGTTGCTCCTGTATTCCAAACATCCAGCTGAGTAGCCTGTGAGCTGAACAAACTCACAGGTGAACTAAATACTGTTGTGCTTCTTAATGGACCCTACTTAACCTGGATGTAGTGAGAAAAAATGGGTTATCGGACAGGATGCATTACACCTCTTAAGGCGTGGGAGGCTCTTGTTTGTTGGGGGATGAGACCCATATTTTAACTAACCCACCTTTAGAATTTGGAACATGTCCCCCACCCACATGACAAGTGATATATATCTACACAATATTTTCAGACTAAGTACATACAGGTATACTTTGTACTTCTTCTATGAAAGAAAACGGGGAGTACAGCTTCATCTTCTGCCCCATCCCCCTCCTCAATGGACTAGCTACTCCACCTGGGGCTGTGACGGAATCCTGCTTGTTTGAGCTGTAATATGAACATAGCAAGATAGTGGTGCTCACAATGCTGTTGGTGTACTCTCAGCCAAGATAAAGGTGAAGGAGGAAAATAAGGTCAAGAATTTGAGGATTCTGCCATTTTGAGCTGTAGGTCTACATCACAATGAATGTCCCATGCATATAAAATCTGTGAATAGCAGCCTGTTTACAAAGTGTCAGGGAACTTTTGAATTGGTGTCGTTTTGTCACAGGTTCATGTCTGAGCATTCGTACAGTGCAAGATCAGTGAAGTAAAAGTGTGTGGTCAACTGCTTTATTTGATCAATTAACCCGTTGGAGACTAAGTATGAGTAAGTTCATGTTGGGGTCTACGGGAAATGGTGTTATAGCGAAATCAAATCGTCTCCAACGGGTTAACAACTCCTTCCTTAAAGCCCAAGTTTAGTTTTGGGGATTTTTTTTTATTTGAAGCTTTATGCCCAAAGGTCATATCACACCAATAACAGATTCTGAATATCTTTTGAAAACAAGGACGTCGTCATCTTAGATCGCGAGGCACGGTGGTTTGAGAGGGGAGTTAAGGAGTCGATTTACGTGAAAAGGGAGGAGCCATCTCTCAACAGGGGAGGGGGCCTGCGGCACAACTTAGCCGGGGCCTACAACTCGGCAGTTCGGAAGATTCCTCAACGTTTTCCGAAATTCTTCGACCCCGTCACGGGTCATCAACCAATTGCCGCCGAAGATCAGTCGGCCTGATGAAGCGTCCCGGATAGGACGTGAAACGTCGCTTTTTCAACAAACAAGTAAGTCCAGTTGACAAGTTTTAAGTTCCAACTTCATGAATATCTTTTGTTTTTTTAAAATAAATTAATGAAAAATCTTGGGGGGGGGACCCCCCGAGACTACCGGGTATGCCCGCGGTTTTTGACTATATTTTTACATTATAGCATCCAAAGGGTTAATAAGGTTTTAAGGTTATCCGAGTTATACCTCATCAGAAAGAGCTGAGTCTGCTCTTTCTGATGAGGTATAACTCGAATAACCTTAACATCCTTTAACCGCTTTGAGATCCTAATTATGTTATAAATAAGTCCTCGGGTGTCCCCCCCCCCCCCCCCCCGATGATTGTTTTCCATTAATTAATTTCAAAAAACGAAAGATATTCAGAATCTGTTATTAGTGTGATATGACCTTTGGGCATAAAGCTTTCAAATAAGAAAAAAATCCCCCAAACTAATCTCTGGGCTTTAAACTGTTATTCTGCAAATGACTGCATGCTTTACAAATTTGGCTATTCAAGAAAAATTCAATATTTCTGTATCCCTTTACCAAATACATTGTATCTAGATGTAATAACCTATATATAAAAACTGATGATTCCATTATTTTTCTCCTCGATTCATGAAAGATCAACAGTTAGCCAGGTTTGACAATTATGGTCACAATCCATCAATCATGAAACGCTTAAAACTAAATCTGTAAATGCAATAATAATGATTCTTTTCATAGACTTTCCCCATACCATGCTATTAATAAATTGATTCATATCAGCATGGCTAAGTGATACAATCTAGATGAATTGGCTATCGTGGGTGGGTGGGCGGAGACTATGGTATATATTAAAAAAACCTACAGGTGCGTTATTTTTGTGTTGGATTCGCAAACACCTGGCGGTAGAGCGTCAGCCAGACAAAAGTGACATAAGATATTGATCAGTTTGTGAATCCCTGTTTGTCAAATAAAAAACACAGGTCTAGTTTTGGAGACTCTAACAATGTTAAAAAGATAAATTAAGAATTATTTTTCACCCTTCCGTTTGATCAATTTGTTACTGTTTCAGAACCAAACTAATTGCGCATTCCTCACAAACAGGACGCAACACAATAAATGAAAAATGAGTTAATGCAAATAACATATTCATTTAAATATCTTTGAGTTAGAAATGTTGTGTTGACCATCTGTACCAAGATTTGTAGCCAACATTTACATTAGGTGCAAATGGCCATTTTCAAACCAAAGTGGACATGAGGGTGAAAATTAAAACTTGCAAGAAATCAATAGGCTTCAATATTTTTTGAAAAAAGATATCTTAGATGATAGTTTTCCATGAAAATTACATAAAATAATTCATCATATGTCGTAACACAGTGAAATAGTACAAGGGTAATTAATGTTAATGTTGGTATTTTTGCATTTTGTCGTGTCACTCACAGCATGTAAGGGGGGACCATTTGCCAGAGAGAGGGAATGGTTGATTGTGACTACATAGGTAATCTAATTATGCACATGTTTCAGGACTCATGGAATTCTTGGAGAACTACTTTGGTACAAATCCTACCATAACCGTAATTGGTCCAGAACACGGCATGTGTCAAAAATTGTGTTGTGTCACTGTGCACTGCACTGGGCGTTTTTTATTATAATTATTTGTCCGCAATTGTAAGAATTCATAATCAAACTGGTGACACACTCCGAGTCCTACATTGATAGCGCGAATATGTCAGTCATTCCATGCTATTCAACTCCCACTGGGAAGATATGGAGCCCATTAACACTTTGGGGATGCATGGCTAATAAAAGAATCCAGGATGGTGTTAAGACCAGGGGACTGGATTGGTTCTGGATGATGTGTAATCAACAGTTCCAAAATTGTATGATTTATCTGTAAGAATGTGGCAAATGCTTAATCAAGACAGACATTTTAACGCTCATGTATTTGCTTCAATGTGGTATAACTTATATCGATAGAATTGGTTCATTGGTAGGGACTTCAGTGACATTTGTCATTCGAATTAAAAGATATGGATCCGATTGTCTTATCGGCGAACAGGTTCGCCGATAGTACCTGATTGAAGTCAACCCTGGACGAACAGGTTCGCCGATAGCACTCAAAGTGTTAAGACTCTCATATTGTCAAAAATGATTGTTTGAAAATGACCAGATGTAACAAGATAACAAGCCATTTTAAATGAGACATTCACTTACACATGTATATATACCATTGGTAGACAACCATGTCTATGCCCACCTAAATTAACCCATTGGAGCCTAGGAATGAGATATCTCACGATGGGGTCTATGGAGAAAGCAAGTTAAAATCAAATCAACTCCAATGGTTAAACACCACTGTACAGTATGAGATAAGCACAGCTGGCAATTTCTGCAAGACTTGAGCCTCAATATACACTGGACACTTAATTCAATCTATGGGGACCATGGGTGTACTTAAGCAGTAACTTAATCTGTAAATTTTCATTCATACAACTCAAAAGCAATTGTACACTACAAACTGCAGTTCATAGAAATTAAATTTTGCATTACGTGTCAATATAATGCACACATGGCATAATGGTACAGAGTGTACGTTAACACTGGAGTAGTTTGTTGGCAATTAAGCATGTCTTTCACACATGAACAATCATTGTGTACTGTAATACCAGTAATCATTCCTCGAACAAATTTACAGAAGAGAACAAACACATTAAAAGCTATACCATTACATACACAATAAATGGACAATGCAAAATGCACAAATTCATGAGTGCGTTATTTCATTGTGTCCATACAAAAATTCTGAATGATTCACACCAGACCTTAAAGGTTAGTGACATGATTGGAAACACTTGAAAATGCCTCAAGAACCAAATGAGTTGAAATATGTACCAACTATGCACTAGCAGGAGTGGATCTCCCACCTGGGAGGATTTGTCTGTAATTTGTTTACTTACGGAGAATCAAGCATAAACATAGGAGTATTTTAATTTTATCCGGGTACGATAAAAATAAGCCCCATAGAGAGCCACACAGCAGGTTTCCCTGCTACGAGTGATACTGACATTGTTTATTTTAGAACGAGTCAACGTTTGACTACAAGATTTTCACAGGAGAATCCTTGCATAGTTTACTTGATTCTAGAGTAGTTTCAGCCCAAGTTGAGGACTACCCCCATCATGTCATTTACCTTTAATCCTTTTGCAACCAATCCGTAATTCAAATATCCATGAATTATACTTATACGATTTGATAACATTATAAAGACTGCAGATGTTTGCAGGAAAGCCATATCATGCGTGAAGGTCTGCAGATCAATTGCCTGGAAAATAAAAGGGCTCCATCAATTGAATTAAAATCTTAAAAGAAAAATTAAGAGAGAATAACAAACATGGCATTGAGTTTTCACTTATCACCACAATTACTGAGTAAATTTATAGCATTAGAGAGTTATTCACAGTGCTAATGAGTAGTAACTACTGTGCATATTCCACAGTCAGACTGAAGTTTGTGCATATGCTAGCAGTGGCCTTGCCCTTTCAGTGTCATTCTGAGAATATCACATGTAAAGTTTATGAAATTTTGTTACAATGGTGTCGAGAAGGTTAACAATGCAATGCAATCAATAAATCAACCTTAACCCCTTGGGCTCGATGCTATACGGCACTGTTGTTCATTGAGAGACGACACGATTTGCACGTGGTTGACTTAGAAGGGCATGTAAACACACGTTTGCTTATAAAATTCTTCACAGAATATTTATTTTCTTACTTTATAATAGTCAAAAATGTGTAATTATTGGGACAACTGCAATAGGCTATAAAACTCGTACCATATATTCAGTGTTTGACCACAATTTTTGTCACATTTTCTGGGCTTCTGTAGAAGCCCGTCGTCTCTTGTGTGCAATGTACTGGGCTTAACCCCTTGAGCTCGATGCTATACGGCACTGTTGTTAATTGAGAGACGACACGATTTGCATGTGGTTGACTTAGAAGGGTATGTAAACGCATGTTTGCTTATATAATTTTTCACAGAATAAATATTTTCTTTTAATACTTTATACTAGTCAAAAATGTGTAATTATTGGGACAACTGCAATAGGCTATAAAACTCGTACCATATATTCAGTGTTTGACCACAATTTTTGTCGCATTTTCTGGGCTTCTGTAGAAGCCCGTCGTCTCTTGTGTGCAATGTACTGGGCTTGTGTACAAGCCCGTCGTCCCCAAGGGGTTAACAAACGATCAACGTCAATGGCACCTACAACAAAGGGATCTGAAGATAGTTTGGACTTCGGGCTCAAATTTTACAAGATATTCAAATATACTAACTCTATAAATTAATCTATTTATGAATTTTTCACAGATCAGTATGTACGTATTTGTGATTGTATGTATACATGAATGTCTGTTTGTTTTTACATCATTTATATAAATGTATTTATGAATAGTTATCATTACAATTTATTGAATTACCAATATGTATTGCTATTTATATATTGATAATTGGCCCATCAGTCCACCAAACAGCGCTCCCTACAAACAGTCCACCCGACTTACAAACTGCATTACTATTTCTACGTTTTTCTTTCATAATTTGCATATATGACCATTTGGGGGAGGGGAATAATGGGGGAGATATCCAAGGAAATCAGCAGGTACCTGTGTTAATTAACATTGATATTAGTCTTCCTGGCACATGATGAGCACAGCATGTGCCTGACATGCAAGTAATATCAGTTAGTAATCACACAGATATGAGACTGCATCAAAAAGGAAGCTCACAGAGAATAGAAATATATGCGACTCATCAGCACACAGTATAAAAACTGGAATATAACCCAGTTTGACTAGCAATAAGATGCACTTTCACACTCTGTGGGATGCTGTAAATCCACTGGCACGTTTCCAAAACAAACCAGGAGAAATTTGGTGATATTGGATCAGGGTGCTACATAACTTTTTTTGGCCACTTGCCCGATCGGGCAAGTGAATTTTCAAACAGCTCGAAAATGCTTGCCCGAATGAAATTTTTGCTTGCCCGAAAAAATAACAAATTTATTGATTAGTGTGATTAATATATATAGATATGTACATAAAAGTATACATACATGTATAACCATTCACAAATTTTCACATCAATGATTTTTGTCATATTTATGAAAATCAATGATCAATTTTTTAATTGTGTTCATTCATCATATATTACAGATATGAACGATTATAACAATGTGTTCTAGCAAGCGGTAGTGGCGATTTCATGTTGTGGGGATTGGGGGGGGGGGGGGGAGACAGCACAGCTAATATCACATTTTTGTGAACTCGTAGTGATTTACCCGGTAGGACTGTTCATAAAAAAAATGTTTGTTGAGAGCGTTGGATTTTCAACCTACATTAGACTAAAACAGGGTTATGATTTCATATTAAATTTGGTTTAAGTGTTAATGAAGTAGTTCTAGAATAACCACCGTACACCACCCGAACTTTTGGTATCAGTATCCATGTAGATAAACATATTTCAGCTATATTGTTTTCAGATAAAAATGTCCAAAAAGGTGTTTCACAGAAAAGTGTTTAGTATATTTTTCAGTGCAGAAATTTATCAAAATGGCCAACAAATTTGGAAAAAAATAAGGCTCAAAATCAAGTGGAAACCCCCTACCCTTGAGGTGGTCATGTTTACCCACACCGTGATCAACCGCTCTATACAACCAAGAGTTAATTTTGTGGAATTATAAAAAGTTGTTAAACTTCAGTAGTCTTAATATAATTTCCTCCTTAGAATGCATAATTGATCCGAAACCCGGTACTAAAAAAAAATGTTAAAAATTCAATATCAGTGTAAAACTAAAGTTTTAGTGTTATTCTCCATCTTCCCTTTCACCCAAACTTTGCTTAGAATAACACTTATTCTATTCAAAATCTTTGGAATGATACCGATAATCAGATTATAATAGAGACACTACTTGGGAAATTTTAATACACAGGTCTCATAAAACCACTATCCAGACCGACTGACACCACCTGCCATTCTTCCAACCCCAGAGTTCAGGATGATTCTGTGACTGGAATGGTTCATGTACGCTATGTTTGCCAGATCTGCTTAATTTGCCCACTTTTTTGACGCATACGTATCCCTCTAAAATCCACTTAAATATCACAAATATTATTCTGAATCTCTATGACACTTTCATGGTCAGATTTATCAATTTTCAAGTGCAAAAGATTACCCTGCCTAATACGCAGTTACAGACTAAAATACAAACATACACCATATTAACACATGTGGAACTGGACCATCTCTATCGCCTAAACTGCCGGTTTTTGGAGGTGGCTGTGATATATTTTAACATAGTACGACTATGAAACATTGCTTACCTTTGCTGCTACCTCAGTCATTTTTTCAACTGAATACTTTTCTGTAATTTTCTTCAATCCTTTGCCAACAATTTCGCGATGTTTATTTTTTCTTGACAAGTATCAGCAGCAAAAGTCTCTATCTCATGCCTTATCTATACTACAAATGCGGGACTGTCCTGCACTGCGCCCGTTAATGTTTTGCGTCTTTTGCAGAACGCATTTTGAGCGAAATAACTTGCCGATGTTTTGGCCAGCCGGTTCCTCCGAAAAGCGCTATTATTTATTTCATTTCTGTTTCAATACATTTTTGTATTTACTTAGGTTGCTTTGCAAATATTACTTGCCGATCGGGCAAGCATTTTAGTTACACATGTCCAAAAAGCTTTGCCGACTGTGATTTTACTTGCCCCGGGCCATCGGGCAAGCGGTTAATGTCGCACCCTGTATTGGATCAATGAAATTATCACAGCGGGGAAGAGAAGTTTGCATATGGTTTTAAAGTGTACCAATACCCTTAAAATCAAATTTGTGTACAACTAGAATACATTACAAATAACTGAAATTCAGTTTGCCTTTGCCTGTGAAGTAATCCATATTTCGATAAATCAGATCATAATGTGTACAATATTCCCGAACTTGTGCTCTGCGCGTTTAAGTTCTGCTCCGTAAGCACCGATTTCTATGCATGCGCGTTCTGGCTATACGCGTACGTTTTTGCTATCGCAGTTCTATCGAAGAACTATCGAAGTTCAGTATCGAAATTGAGCGATACACTGGGTGTGTGTGTTAATAGTTAAGACGTTTGCGGACCAACTATTGATAGTGCGATCAATTGATTGATAGAATCGGTTGATTGACTAGTCTATTTTAACCCGTTGACTACGAGATAAGAATATCTCCATAGACTTTGTACAGGGCTCATCTGGTTCCCGTAAGCAATGGGTTACAAGTAAGTCATTTTTGTTTTTACTTACTGTTTGAAATTTACATTGAAACCTTAATGAACAAAAATCGGAGTGATCACAAGTGCTAATACTTTGCAGAGGGCACGCCATAAGTATATTCTACATTATATAGCAAACAAATTATCCAGGGTATTAGTACACTTTAAAGGTATTGGCTAACATTTACCACAGTTAAAAAAAATCTGAGCCGCATGATTCCCCATGCTACCAGTGTCTTTGATGAGGTCTAAAAATGAAGCCCTGAAAAAATTGTATTTCAAAATGATTATTTAGTGCTTTAAAAAAGTGAAAATCGTAAGTTGACCAGATTCACTTGCCCATTTCCTCCCATAGACTTACTGTGTGTACACCTAGGTTAATAAAACTCGCCCCGAGTTTTATTGTTTATTCATGTATAACCTGCCATTGGCAGTGTAACTTTCCAAACTTTTGTATTCTAAAGTGTTTATTTGTCCATTTGAACACTACTATGTAGCTCAGATATCAAAGTTTGACAATTTTTTAAATTGAAGCTCCACAATGTTAGTCTATCACTTTAAGGATACATGCAATTTGTCATCATGTACCAGTATAATACCTTCAACACATAATTCATCCAAATGTCAAATATACCTAAAACTGCATGTTTGTCGGGACATAAGGCAGAAATCTCAATTACAAAATATTTACTTATTTTTCAAACTCCTGTATCATAAATTAGTTGAGTTCATACAATGTAAATTACTTTCCCCATCCTATCCTGTTTTTGATTGAGATATCTAATACTAGGCTAATTAATTCACAAAGAAAAATAAATCATATAGCAGTGAATTATACATTTCACAATATTATTCAGTTTGCAATCAATTATATAATTAATATGTTAGCGCAATGGTTACATGTATACATGTATTCTTGTAAATGTGAATAATATTCATGGACAAGTAATTTTAAACAGCTCAAAAAAATCATCTGACCTGTAGGGACTAAGGTAATTCATTCAATAATTTAATTAGTGGACATTCTAATTTCCTAAATGGTAAAGATGTGTCACTTTTCTGTTGCTGCTGCTACATAGGAAGTTCTTTATCACATACACTATCAAAGAATTTTTAGGAAGATTGAATGTATTTTACATTAGATTTAACATAATCATTGTAAAAAAAAAAACATTTCAATAAGTTGATGTTTTCAGATACCACTGCATGTAAACTAAAGGCATTGCAGTCTATCACATTTATTTTGAAGGAGTGTTTAACTTTGTGACATATAACATGTACCAAATCTAACTTTATCCTGAAGTGTCTACATTTCAGTCAATGTTTATGTACAAACATTTCTTCTTTTAAATAACAGCAATAAAATGACATCTTGCAATGATTAACCCATGCCCCTCCCACTCCCTTCTCAAATCTGTGATTGTACTGCATTACCCACATATTTGCAAGTTCTGCAACATCTCTTTCCCCAATCTGTTTCATCCCAGGTCACGAACTTGTACCAAACCCGTTGCCATGGAGACTGACAGTAGTAAAGTATGTCAAATAATTCAAACGAATCCCACATGACAGAGGGGTTGAGTTACAATTTTGTTATCAGTCTCAATACACAATTATACGACAGAATTTTTACACAAATATGTTGACTTAAAGTGTGACCCAATCAACGAAGTAAATGAGACAAGCTGACTTTTTTAAATTCATTTTTAGAGCACTCTGGTGTCTTTTCCATCAAATGTACATAAATATTATTATTATTATAATTATTATTATGAACAGTATAATTATAATTTTGTCATGAAATGAAGTATGTCACACAGATTTTGTACTAGTTCAAAGTAACCACGCTGTCACTTTAATTAACAATGTATA
>JZLH01S0031560.1:0-10830 GCA_001188425.1 Eucidaris tribuloides
AAAATGTGGCAACCATCGTATATTATTTGCCTTGGGAATGTTTCACCAGGGAGGTGGGACCAGGGTGGTGGGAAAGTCCCACCTCTCTGGTTTCACATATGCATCGCGTCCTTAATGTATGTATACATGTACATGTAGAAAGAAAGATGGATAGATAGACAAATAGATAGATTAATTGATGATTGACTGATTGATTGATTGATAGATACATGGATAAATAGATAAACATATATAAAGACAGACAGATAGATAGATATATGGATACATACATACATAAATAAATGAATGAATGAATAAATAAATAATTAAATAAATGAATAAATAAATTAAATGAATGAATGAATGAATGAATAAATAAATAAATAAATAAATAAATAAATAAATAAATAAATAAATAAATAAATAAATAAATAAATAAATAAATATATATATAGAGACATAATTGGATGGATATATTTTCCTTGTGTATAAGACATAGTGGAAATCACAGCTTTATCCCATTTTCATTTTGTATTTTGTAATTGTGTCTATATTTTCTCACGCGTGAAAAATTAGCAAGCGGTGGAAGGTAACACTATAATGATTACATGTGTTTTTATAATAGCTATGATTATTAGACTTTCTACGGTATCGCTAATTAGTACCATCTTTACAAAAACACGTGGCTTTATTTTACGAGACCACAATTATTAGTGACGTCACAATAGTATGTGAAAATACTGGTCGGTTGGTTGATTTATCGCCACAGATGTTGAACGGAAAACCAATTAACGCATTGGAAACTAAGTACGAGATATCTCGGAATGGGGTCTATGGAAATGCGTGTTATATCAAAATCAAATCGTCTCCAATGGATTACGATTTGTAACACAACAAAGTGATTAAAATCCAAACGATAATGTGTTATAGACAAAAGAATTCAATTGTGTAGAATGCCTTCTCCGTATCACCAATAATTTAAGCGACATGAATCAAGTAACAATTGATGATTAACTGATTAAGCAATCCCACTGATACACCACGCCCAACTTATTCTCAGAATTGTCTCAACGGGTTGAAACCGAATTACATATATCTTGTTGCTGTTTCCGTTTTCTATTCAAGTAGTGGGGACATGCTCATCATTCTTATTTAAAGGTACTGGTTAACATTGCAAAAGTCCCATTTAAACATAAAAAAAATATTATTAAATTCAAATTTAACAACAAATTTAAATATTTAAACACCAAAAAAACTTTGATATGTAAACTACATGATACTGTTTGAATGGACAGATAAACTTACCAAAGTTTAGACAGTTATGCTGCACGTGTAACTGACAAACTATTGTACAGATACAATATTAGCATATTAAAGAGACGACACAGTACTGGTTGATTACTTGCAGAACAACATCAATTTAATATCAGCTGCTTTCAAACCTTCTGTGAACAGATGGTATTCTAGAAATGTCACTGTAGTTCAGGATAGAGTAGTTGAAAACAACAGAACACCTCGTTTTGGACATATCTGCTACACAAATCCACACTGCTGACAAAGTACTAACACAGAAATCAATATATGGGACTATGTTAATTGTTGTCATACACACTGCAGCAACGGAGTTTACTCAGTCGGGTACTCAAACAGCCAATCCCTCAACTTTTTATTGCATATGAAGTGAATTAGTCCCACATTATGATGCAAATGTAATATACTCAATATAATCTCACCTGGAAAATAATGAAATGTAAAATTTTGATGAAAGATTTTCCATCATCATCCAGTAGGGCCTACTGTGTGTTCTCTTTAATTAATGTCCAGTGGGGACAAAACAATTTCAATACAGCAGTTTATGGGGGGAAAATGAAATGGTCGTTAATTGATTTTAATTTTTTAAAGAGCACTTTATGATCATTTTGAACTGCACTGTTTCAGGACTTCTTTTCTAGACCTTATTAGAGACACTAGTAATATGGGAATTGTGTAGCTCAATTTAAAAAAAAATACAAAAGACCTAGGAACATTGTTAAAAGATGCATTTAAATTGTATTGCGTTTTTTTTTAAATAGATATTTTAATGTTATGTTGTCTTTTAAAAACAGCTACATGATACTTGTGGATAATGACTTGCAATAATATCCAGGGCATTAACCAATATGGATAGATACCACATACTGTGTATGGTGTTAAATTTCAAGACTCTCCGTGGTACAGGTATACGTTTGGTGTTAGACTTAATCCATGTGGTGTTAAAAAAACACCTTGAAATTCAACACTTACGGTGTTGAATGTGACACCCCAGAAGAAGTAAAATAGATCAATATACATATGTATATATAGATAGATAGATAAATAAGTAAGTAAATAAATAAGCAAACAAATACGTAAATAAACAAATTTAAAAAAATTGTTTATTTAATACACAAATAAATAAATTGAAAATTGACTAAAAACATAGCAATATCGACATTCTCTATATAGGGCAAGACAGAACAATTTGTATGGAAAGCCCCACTCAGATCAACGTGCGAAAACTACATGCGTTGATTCAAACAGCTTCGAGCAATTTAGGTGATTTGTTTACGACTTTGACATTATACAGTGTGTCTCAAAAATAATTGTGCAAGTCAAAAGCGCCCTCTTAGGTAATGAGAAAAATATTCCTGGAACGAAAACGTTAACAGAAAGGTGTATCGTGTTTTCGGCACGTACGCGGCATAAACCTCACTTTAGGTCAAGTAGGATATATATTTTTTGTAAACCATTGTTTACCGTGATCGACATGGTGTCGAATTTCGCGGAAAAGAGGTCATTTCAGTGAATTTAAACGATGCTCGAATTTAAGAGGTATGCCATTTCGCCCATTTGTCACTGTCATGTTTCACACGTGCATTTTCCTGATAGAAAGTTTCATGGAGAATGGCGGATTTGAAATTAAGAGGTGAATGTGAACAAGGAACTGTTTTCAATTTATTTTAAAATTTGAGCTACATCCCTCTCCATCATGTCCATGCTGTATGTGTCTCTTATGAGATCTGACTATGAAGTCTTGAAAAGAAATGTAGGGAATAGGGACCTACATCAAAATGATTATTTCTTCATCATGTTTGTGAAAAGTTAAATCGGGAAAAAATCTATAGCAAGAGATGGGAAATGTCGTTGTCTGAATTTTTCTATTTAGATTGCTGTGAAAGCATACTGTATCTTTACGACCAAAGTTCCTTGGAAAATGAATGGGTTGACTTTAGTTTTCGTTCAGAAAGGGAAACGTGAACATTTCCTATCCGGCATTAGCTTGTATTTCTAAAGCTTCATTCTAGGAAAAATCTCAAGGAGAAACCATTAATGTAGAATAAAGTGAATTCGTGAAAAAAACCCAGACAATTTGCACGAAAGATTTCCCTGTTAATTAAAACACTAACTACTGCATTTCAAATCACTTCCAAATGATAAGAATAAGGGAAAATATTTAAGCTTTCATGAAGATGAAGTCGTTATGATATGTAGATGAATTGGATCTATAAATATTCGATATTTTTGCGTCGGGAGAAATGGATCTGTTGAATAAAAATCGATTTCTTCGCATCGGAGAAATCATTTATTCATATTGTATGATGGTGACGATCAAACAAAATGTCGTTGGAAATATAATTCTCTTAGTGATGTCGGTTTTGTTAATAAAATATCAATAACTTTTCATTTTATTCACATGGATTTTTCATGTAAAAGTGTGTTATTAGCCTGAGCACAATTGGAGCACAGAGATTAAAGACACAATTTAACAATGACCACATTTTTGAAAAAAATGTGAGCTGTAAGTAATTCTCCGTGCTTTAAGTGCATGTCTTTGATAAGGTTTAAAAATGAAACCCTGAAATAATTGTCATTCAAAATGATCATTTGAGTGAAAATATAAAAAAACAGTAGCCCGGCGCTGACAGTTTAAACGTTAAAATTCTCAGAAACTTGATAATTTCCTTTATCATGGTATAAAATGCCGAAACAAATACAAATGAACCAACGATGTCATCTACGTGATATTTGTTTACTTTTGGGGAAATAGCATTATATTGTTAATATGGTTAGAAGATTCATGCAAACAACTCACCTGAATATAAGGCCTATATGGTTTTATTTCGTAGGTCGTAAATGTTTGTTGCTTTGACCTTTCCAACTGTTACTATGTCAATGTATGTTATCCGACATGGCCGAAAATATAATTTTAGAGTAAGACGTCTACTTCCGTTATAAGCAAGAAGTAGAGGAAATTGTACAACATTACCACTATAAAATGGACGCCTGTTTTCCCTGTAGTGGTAGTATAGGGAGGAATAAACATAAAAATATCTTGGGATATCAGAAAGAAGCCGTCTGCCGTGAATTTCTTCCGGTTTGGTGGAAAATGGAAGTGAAACTTGACAATGAAACAGTTGAGAATTCATAAGAAGTGGTTAGAATATAGCTTATCGTTTATAGACTGAAAAATAGGTTCACAGTGTACTGTTCTCATGTCGTTTGTCATAAGCCCGTATCAGAGGACGACGGTTGCCTTCGGATTGGGTATTACGTCACACCTAAGAAGGGTTCAAATATCTTTGATTTCATACTAGTCCCCCCCCCTGCAAAAAGATAACTTGTCAAATCAAAATGTTAAAGTTGTTATGTAATTGAGTCAACTAACTTAAACAAATTAATCAATTAATAAATCTAAAAAATAAAAATGAAAATATAGTATACATGTATATATATTTTTTATAAATAGATAAATAAATAAATAAATAAAATATATATAAGAAATTTGTATAAAAACCTGGGTACTGTTGTTAATCGAGTACCGAAGTGTGACGTCACTGTGGTTCGGAAATAAGTGTGGACAAGATCAGACTCTGATCTTTCTGTTGAGGTATAATTCAGATTACATGTACCTTAACACCTTATAACACTTTGGATGCTATAACGTAAAATGTAGCCGAAAATCTCGGAGGTCCCCCCCCCCGAGATTTTTCATTAATTAATCAAAAAAAAAATCCGAAAGACATTCACAAGGGCGTAGGCTGGTTTGGGCAGCGAGGTGCACATCTTGGGGAGGTGGAACTAAAGTTGAGTAAATCAGGCGTTGAAAGCAGAAAAAGTGGTGCAAATTTCGTTTTGCTTGCCAGGGCTCCTATGGCTCTGCCGGGGGGGGGTGCACGTGCACCCAGTGCACCCCCCCCCCCCAGCCTACGCCCTTGATTCAGAATCTGTTATTGGTGTCATGACCTTTGGGCATAAAGCTTTCAAATAAAAAAAAATCGCCAAAACTAAACTTGTGCTTTCACCTCAATTGAGGACTGTTTCTAATCACGTTATGTCTCTGTAAATCCGCGCCGATATTGATCATTTTAAAAATAATACGGCGCATTTTTGAGGAAGCAGGTCGTTGTTAAGTCAACAGGCTACAGCTGTGAACCACGGGACACTATCGACCTTTTAATAAATTAATCTTTTCATTTTATTATATACATGTAGAAACAATCAATAGGACTATTAAATTGGGAAAAGGGTCTTGTGACAATTTTCAGGAAAATAGTATCGCTATAATACCAAACGTATAAGCCACGTATCCGAAAAATTCAAATCGTTATGAAAAATCGAAACTTCTACATTTTAGAATATATATAAATTTCATATTTAAATCTCAGACTCAAACTGCAATAATTTTCAAGAATAGCCCGATTTGTTGTATGTTTTGTCTCTTATACCGGTAACAGTCCGATAGACCGAGGGTCAGATGGAGCCAGGGTCTGATAGACCGATTATCGAAAAGGGTCCGCCGGGTAGACTGAGGGTTATTTAGACCGAGGGTCCGGTGGAGTGAGGTCCGAGTAGGACCAATTAAAGACACAAGTTAACAATGACCACAATGTTTCATATAGAAACTTGCCCGCTCTGATGCCCAGCAACATCAATATTTCGTTATCACCTTGGTGATCTATGTATCAATTGGTCTAATCGGGACCCTGCGTGTACCTCGTTTCCATCACTCGAACGCTCTAACTCCTCGCCCTGAAAGAATTGTACTTCAAAGTGATCATTTGGTGCTTTGAAAGAGTGAAAATCTACAGTATCCAGTGTGACCCTCTTATGACCTTGTCCATTTCCTCCTATATAGACTACTGTGTTAAAGGTCTGACCAATTTATACTCAACCTGAATAATAAATGTTTATTCATGCAAACCACGCCAGTAGCAGCATAACTTTCCAATCTTTCTTTTTTTCATTTAAGAACTTTTATGTTGCTCAGATCTCAGAGTTTGAGAGATTTTTTTTAATTAAAGTTCCACAATGTTAGCTTATGTCGAAAAAAAATCGATTTATCAGATTCACTCTTACGCGAATGATTTCCATTTTGAGAGAGGAATTTCACCCTTACCGAAGTAAGCAAAACTCCCTAGATTAACATTTATATTGCGTCCCATATACCAGTCCGTACCACTCCCTTGTTTAAAAGAATACCGGAAACTAAACCGATTTAGAAAACGGCGCATTTCTGAGAAAATATATGTTATTTCAACATCTGGCATCCACTCAAATATTGACCTTTCTATTGAAAATGAATCTGAAATTATTTCATTTTGTAAAAACAGTAAAGACTGAATTTGAAAAGGGGTTTGGTAACATTTGAACCGGAAATTATTTTATTTTGAAATTATTTTCATTTCAACAATAGATACGACTATATTAAAAAGGGTTTGATAAAATTCCAAAACATATTTAATGATATTAAATCATTGTAACATTGCATCAATAAAGTATCACATCTTTCTTGAGTAACATATAAGTGGTTTCTGACTGCATCATAAGGTAACTGACATGATTGGGGTAGTCCTCAACTTGGGGTAAAAACTATTCTAGAATCAAATAAACTATACAAGGATTCTACTGTGAAACACTTGTAGTCAAAAGTTGACAATTTCAAAATAACCTCCAACAGTATGCTTTGTAAGAGACAAATCTGTTGTGTTGCTCACTTGCTTGATGGGATTAAATTCTCTCGAGCCTCGAGAGAATCAGTTAGCTGGCTTGTTCATGCTTGATTTTCCTTAAATAAACAAACTCAAGACAAATCCTTTCATCCAGGAGATCCACTCCAACTGGTGTACATTTGGTATAGCCTATCTTTCAACTAGTTTGACTCTAAAGGCATTTTTTTTATTTCATGCCACTGAGCTTTAACAGGTTTGGTATCGAAAACCACCAACGCATTTCTACTCAAACTTACCCTTATAGATCTACTTGCAATAAACACGAACCGTGCATTCCATTATTCGATCGAGACGGTGGTGGGTGTGATGAGTCACGTATGACTGAATATTGACGGAGGGGGTTTCCCCATAACTGTCTGGAGTACGCTAGTTTCCCACCCGGTCCCTTTTCAAGTCTTCCCGCTAAGCTAAAAACTGAAAGTTAAGCTCATCATTCTGTACTTAGTTCGAAAACCGAGCGTGGACATTATGTATGTGTATCGAGAGTTTGATATCAATTAGGAAGTAAACTGTATATAGATGACTATTACGCCTACTTGAAGAATGTTACAGGGCAGTCACATGATTAGAAGTCAACTTGTGGGAATGGTACTCAAGTAGTCTAAGTTTTAGACTGTTCTCTTTTTTGCCCCTCGCAGCTCGCTACGCGCGGGATTGGGGTAAATTAAAGAGCAGGGTATGACTAAGACTACTAATGTCGTAATGAATTCAAACATATACCAGTATTGCACTGGCAAGAATTTATTCAGGCTGGAAGAATTTGTCTTGAATGTGTTTACTACAGGCCAACCAAGCATTAATTTACCATTATTGAATTAATCTCTCCGGCACTGATAAGAAATTGATCCCACAGAAAGCTGCACACCAAATTTCGCCGTCACTCACAACAATTTCTGATAAATGTACAACAAAGAGGAATTGTATGACTATGAAATTTTCACAACAGACACTTTAAACACTTTAAATATTGTATACTTGAATCTGGGAGCATTGTTCCCCTTTAATGTTTCAAGGGTCTGAAAAGTTGGGATTTATTGCGCGCGCCCGAATGAGTGGGCGGCCAGACAACATTATGTGTGTCAATGGGCGTAATACTGTGTACAGAGCTGGATTGTTTGGGGTTGGACCTTCAGCAAACTTACCCGAGTCTATTTAGTGTATGCCATCTGTTAAGAATTAAGAATGAGACAATAGTTTGTGGATGTTGTGGTCTGACGTAAAGAGGCATCCTGCAACATGAATTTTCGAGTGGCCCCGTTTGACATGTTTGACATTGCACGTGCAAACGACGTGCACACGACGTACACGTAAAGTTGATCATGACTTGTACGCATGCGCGCCTAAGGATACCGGAAGTTATGAAAGAAATATATTTTGTCTCAAAGTGGATTTATTTTGATTTACGGCATTTTACCTTATGTCTGTCAAATATGATGTCAGGGAAATACCAGTCTTATTTATTTATATTTTTTTCAAGGAGAGAAAATGATATTACAGTTCCATTTTTGGATCAATTTAACCCGAACATGTAAAATACGGTTCACAATTCAAAACTGTAAACACCAGCCTTCTTGACTTATTTGATTGCTAAAATAGTTTAACAATAGTTTTATTCAAATACAAGTATCAGCGCAAAAAGATCAAAAGCTAAATAAAAAATATATAAATCAAAAATATAATAATAATAAAAAAATCGTTATATCACTTTAAAAAGTTTACGTACCCTTAATAATGCTTTCAAAAATAATATGAATAGGCCAAAATAAAAATAATAAGCCTGAAGAAAATAACGATGCAAGTTTATTTCTCGCCTTCCTTCTTTTTTAATAACTTGTTGGTATGTGCAATTTTCTGTGAACAAGAATTCACACCAAATCATTATTCTTATAATATAGGCAAATGCGTAAAGTTCACAGTTGCCAATAAATCATCGTACCAAAATAATGGCAGGTATTGACAGTATTACACGTGTTTCTGAACAAAAACACGATTGTGGTAAAATCACAGTCATTTTACCCGCAAACCAGTACAAAGAAAATGACAATGGCTTTAAAAGGTCAACTAATATGTAAAAAAAAGTGCAACCGAGCAGTTTCATTATTCAAAAAACTTTGAAAAGATCGCGAACTAGATCAGCGCGTTACAGATTTGGAGAATATATGAAGCGATAGGTGTTCGAAGAAACTTTGGATGGGGTGGACTTGAGGAGTAAAATGAGTTTCTTCATTTTCTTTTTCTTCTTCCTCCTCCTCCTATTCTCCTTTTTCTTCTTCTTCTCCTCCTTATCCAGTTCTTCTTTTCTTCTTATTCTTCTCCTTCTTCGTCTTCAGTTCTTCTTCTTCTTCTTTCCCTCCTCCTCTTTCTTCTTCCTCTTCTTCTCCTTCTTCCAAATTGTTCTTCCTCCTCTTCTTTTTTCTTTTCTTCTATTTTTCTTCTTCTTCTTCTTCTTATCCTCCTTATCCATTTCTTCTTTTCTTCTTATTCTTCTCCTTCTTCTAAGTTGTTCTTTCTCCTCCTCTTCTTCTTTTTTTTCTTTTTCTTCTATTCTTTTTCTTCCTCTTCTTTTTCTTCTCCTTCTTCTTCGTCTTCTCCTTCCTCATCTTCCTCTTCTTCTTCTTCTTCTTCTTCTTCTTCTTCTTCTTGTTTCATCATTCTTTGGACTTTACCATGGAAATACTTATAAGGAAATAATATGAATGGAAGCAGTCATCAAGTTGCATTTAATTGGATCAAGAATTAAGTGCATACTACTAAGAAAAGTGAAAGGTCGAATTAAGTACTTTTACGGAGGTTGAACCATTAGTACTTATAACTTCTCAGATCATTCTTTTTTCTTCTTAGTAGCCTAGTCACTATGATTCTTAATTTAAAGGCATTGTATAACAATGTTTCCACTTTAAAAAATCTGAGCTACACGATTCCCCATACTACCAGTATCTCTGATACAGTCTAAAAATGAAGCCCTAAAAAGTTGCAGTTTAAAACGATCATTAAGTGCTTTAATTTAGAGAAATGAAAATCATTGAGAGGACATTCCAGCTTTAACCCATAGACTGCTGTGTTGCAGAATTTCCTATCGGCTGAGATGAAATTATTGTGCCAATTTGTATCTGCACATATTGTACTAGTGACAGCATAACTGTCCGAACTTTTGTATTCTAAGGCGTTTATTTGTTCATGCAAACACTGTCAGATATGTCAGATATGTCAGATAGCAAAGTTCGACTATTTTTAACCGGGTCTTCCACAGTGTTGTATAGCGTCTTTAATGTACGTCAGTATAAACTGTAGCATGGTCACAGGGTTTGGCCACGCGACAAACCCAGACAAGAACAGAGAGAAAAAAAAAAAACACACTTCAAAATAGATAATCATTTGTGTCAATGGACCAGTTACATCCCACACAGAACTTAGGGAGTGACTCATTCTCAAAGATATGCGACTCGCCCTTTTACCCAGCATCTCGTTATTGTATAGGCCTTGTGGCGGTATGACGTAGGAACCTTATACTTCGGTTATATGAAACTGGTTCAAGGTATCTGCGGTTTGTCTGGAATGTGTTGCCTTCCTGAGAATGAGGTCTGTAGATGAATTCTCTCTCCTCCTCCTCCTCCTTTGTTTTCCTACTCTCGTGGCAAGTGTTCCCAGTGACGAGATATCATAATGTATCCTATACAAAGAAAAACACATATATGTATAGTGGGCCTTATAGAGAGCAGAAGTTATGACGTCAATCTGGTTCAGAAATTTGTGGAGACAATATACTCAGTGAACAGTAGTCTCAGTTCCAGACCCTGCGACTTTTTTCCCTCGGTAGCGAAGC
>JZLH01S0031560.1:40468-54037 GCA_001188425.1 Eucidaris tribuloides
GATGCCATTGATATATGATGATTTTGGAAGTCTTCCAAATGTAGAGCTGTACATCAGATGTCAGCCCTATGCGATCTTTAAATGAATACATCATTGAGAAATACATTCATGATGACATCCATCCACAGCAAATATACGGTGAAATTATGTCACCCAAAGAGCTGTCCAAATAACATCAATGCTTAATGTTGATGAGCATTAAGAGAATACCCGATACTGTTGATGATGGAAAATCTGATCAAATTTCACATCCGTATTTCCAGTCTGAGATGTGGTGTGGTGGATGAAATTAGCATTATGCATGATATATTGTGGGACTAATTCACCTTCATATGTAATTAACAAAGTGAGGAGATTGGCAGTTTGTTTGTGAGAGAGGCTCCGTCTGCTTGCAGTGATGTAACGGCAACAATTAAACAAGAGTGCCACATATTGATTCTGTGTTAGTAGGCCACTTTGTCAGCAGTGGGGTTTGGTAACAGATATGTCATCAATAACGAAGCGTTCTGTTGTTTTCACCACTCTCTCTCTTAGGACATTTTTAGAATACCATCTGTTCACAGAAGGTGTGAAAGCAGTTGATATTAAAATGTTGTTCTGCAAGTAATCAACCAGTACTGTGTATTCTCTTTACATGTGCCATAATAATGACGTATACATACATGCAATTACACAGGAAATATAACACACTTAAAAAGAAAGAAAGTGAGATTTAAACTTTAAAAGCCTTTTTCATAAGGTAAGTTTTCAAAACAGATTTAAATTGAGTTAAACATAGGTATTCAAGTTTATTTCATGCGGAAATTTGTTTCACGGATATGGTCCAGCAGATAAAAAGAGATCTTGTAGACTGGTACCCGCACATCTCTTGGTAACAGATTTGCACTGTGTAAAGAAAACTGTTGCTGCAACGAAGAGGCTTGTTCAGTTGATGAAGTTTGAACAGCCTTTAGATATAAACGTTGGAACAATTCCACTGCGGTACATAAAAAAAATGAAGACAGTCCTTTGTGTAACGAGAAGTCAGTGCAGAGTGAGAAATATTAGTGTAATCATTCAGAAGGTTTGGTAGGAGTTATGATATAACATCATCATAATATTTAGGTCTAAATCTATCACCCATTACATCTTCGACACCAACATTACCCAATACTATTTACATTAACACCATACCTGGGCAATATATGCTTGGTGTCAAATTCAATCCCTATTTTTTTTTACCAAGTACCAAGATGATATATAGGCCTACACTGTCTCCCCATCAGCATCACAACACCAACACAAAACAGAGTTCCACCTTCAATGGTACGCTAAATACATTCTCCTTTTTCCGTTGGCACAAATCAACTGAATGCTGAATAGGCCCATGCAAACTCTAACTAGATCACGAGCAATCATCATATTCCCATACACAGAATGTATTATCAGGCCAGACCTCTTTGAAATATCCCAAAAATAATAATTGTATTTGTGATAAGTACCATAATCTAACGCGGTGATTGATATTTAAATACATGTCCTTGGTGCATGTACCGGATAAAATAAAACTTCATGGATATGGAACTTATTATTGTGTATCTCTCTTATTATGATACCTAGAACTATACCCTCGTAAGATTTAAAGCAGCAATGCAAATAACGACGATTGTACAGTTGACAAAGTACTGCGCTAAAAGCAGCTCTATACAAGACTAAACGGACGTCCCCCATTATCACTATCTGGGAATTCGTGGAATCACCAGGTAATTGCGTCTGCACGTAATGATGTTTATTGTCAGCGTTCTTCAATAAGTTGGTTCGTACAGGTGCACGCGCCGCTAGAATTTTTCAATGGGTATGTCGAAACACATTTATCTGGTGACTTTTGTCAAAAGAAAATATCACCAGTTAGAAGAAATCGAGGACACAAAACTTCCTCACATATTTTTTCGACAAATATCATGGAATCGCAATCTCACTTTATCCAGCAGGATTTATTTTTCGATAATTACGGATTCTCCACGACGAACTTTATACATTTCCTCCAAGGATTTATTCAATGTGAAGACGTCGTGGGGTAGCGGATTGTACGTTATCTACATTTCACGAGGAGAGGCTGAGATTCCCACCAGGTACAAGTTCGTCCTCCAACTAGCTGACTAGGCAATTTATCCACATTGCTGCTGGTCTGCACCTAGGAAAGAAATGGGGACTGGATTGAAACTGGGGTGATAATGATAATTGCGAGGCCTATGAAAGAGCATTGTTTGGCACTGAAGAGGTTACCATGGATACATAAGACGTTACTAATAAATTTATAATGTAATAATTATCATCATTATCATCTAAATTGTATGTTTTCGAAAGAAAAACAAACTATAATTTGGAATAATGTGGAAGGTTCAAAGTCAAAGTCCAAACTGGCATGCAAGCCCCTGGAAGCTAAAGGTAAAACGGCAACCCTGGATTTGCATGCAATACAAAGGCATCGACGATTTGTTTTCAGACCTGACGTCTCTTTTTCTTTTCTTCAAGCCGAGTTGTTGAATCTAGATTAGCTATCCCACAAAGTTACTATTTCAAGAAAAGTCCCTGGGAATTAGACACAAAGTGCAGTTTCTAAAAGTGTCTGTAACTTGTTAGTTGATTGTGCAATACATATACTTCCGTGATATTGTTAATGGTATGAAAAGATATGCATGGACACTGAATTCTATTGGAGAGTTACTGTTTTGTTTTTTTAACCAAAACAGAACCCTCTTCAACCCTCAACAGCTCAATTGTTTTCACCAAGAGAACTGCAGGAACCCCAGCCTTTAGACATGGTAGACCGAAGGTTCGATAGACCGAAGGTTCGATAGACCGAAGATTTGACACCGATATGGAGAATTTGATGAGAAAAATATCACGAATCAAGGCTTGAAAACATGATTAACGGTTTAATATGATCAATTGTAATTGTAATATTGGTCAATTGGGACGATCCCCACTGTAAGGATGAAATGCTCAGGTGGTATAGAGCACATGCACAGTAAAACATACCGCTGTTTAAGCCTGTCACTCCATAACAACATTGTTTAGTTTTTAAGCAACCCTGATTGTGGAATCCGTCTTTTAAACAATATTAGTTAAAATTTGAACAACGTTATCTGTTCAAATTTTAGCCAATATTTCTTAAAAGACGGATTCCACAGTCACGGTTGTTTAACAATTTTAAACAATGTCGTTAGAATCAGTTGTTTACAATATTTTAACATCGTTTTTGCTGTGCAGGACTTGTGATTCTGATGTCGCCGGTTCCAATCCCGCATCAGCCAAATTTTCTTTCCAATATGCTCATAATTTTGTTTCCTTTGGACAATTTTCTTTCAAATTTAATGTTTGATTGTAATTAACTCTTGCCTTGCAATCGCCAATTTGCACACACTGGAGACAATGAGTAGCTCTCACTCAATAGATTTTTTCACAGGTCCAGCAAGTCATTCACACCTTCAATGTATAGGCTATTGTGCAAAAACTACAAATTGCATATAAGAAACCTCAATTGAACCCGAAGTTCACAATCATTAGAATATTTGGTAAATGATGAGGTAATTAAAGCACCTTGATCCTCTCTCTTCCTCGATACAGTTTGCGCTTTTGAGACCCAGGAAGAACCACAATGGCCGCCATCTTGGGTCTCCCTCAAGAACTCCTGGACCACCCGCTGCATCGGTATCCAGTAGAAAAAAATAAATCCTACCAAAGTATTACTGTATTTTCCCAGGTTTCAAGCTTTTCCGACAATAATGGATTTGCCGATAGAAATTTGAATGCCGTGTGTCAGTCACAACACAACACCTTTTCTGTAGCGACGGCCTTGTGTCAATGCCGTCAATACACGCGTGGAGATCCTTATTATGGTTACGGTATGATACTAGAACCAGTGCCTGGGTCTTCGAAATAAGAACAAATCTCCATGAAGCTAGTCCTTATGACGCGCCTTATCACCTACACACGATGGTCCAGTTGAGTCATTCTCTTTCCTGAGTCATGAAAGTTTTATTCTGATCGAGGTATAGTTACCTCCATGGAATTAGAGTACAAAATGATTAATAATAATAATAATAATAATAATAATAATAATAATAATAATAATAATAATAATAATAATAATAATAATAATAATAATAATAATAATAATGCTAATACCATCAACCTTTCTGTAAACATTTAATTATACTTGGAATAAACAAGTTTAAAATGACTAAATGTGGTCAGCTGGCTGCAATTAACTCATAAAGACTTTTTTGTGTGTGTTACATGTATTTTCTAATTATGATTTCACTACATAACAGAAACTCTATAGAAAATAGTGAACAAATTAATGATTTAGTTGCACCATCCTGACTCCCTAGCTAGTCATATTTGTTCTTTTACAGATCTATTTCACACTAGAGGGTTCACCATTGATAAAAAAACCCCGTATACACACAAACAACCTCCTCGGTGTGTAATTAAAGTCTGGAAGTGTAAAAAGCACCGTTCAACAATTCAACTATTTCAACTAGTTTTAAAGATCTAAGCTATACGCCATTCGTTATGCTATTAGCAGGATTTGTGTCTCTGATAATCAAAGTTTGAAAAGATTGCAATGTAATTCACAGGGGCGTCGATCCATGCTTCGGATTGGGGGGGGGGGGCAAAAGTGGAAAAATTTTCAAAAATTTCGGCGCGCTCCGGGCGCCAAATTATAATACAGAATTTTGCGCGCGAAGCGCTCCGAAAAATTCACAATTTTGTATGTTTAATGGTATTTTCATGCCATTTTTACTGGTTTTATAGTGCTTTCCAATGCCTTTTAAAAGATATATTTGCATTGCATATTATGAATTTTTCAAGTTGATTATGGGGGGGGGGGGGTCGCAAATCGATATTTTAATGGGGGGGGGGGGTCCGATGGTCCCCCTGGCCCCCACAGAATCGACGCCTCTGGTAATTCATGACGGCCATCTATGTACTTTAAAAGGAAAAATCTAACTGGAGTTACCATACTTACTTCCCCAATGAGTTCATATATTTATTCATGTGTGATATCCATACGTATCTTTTTTTTTTGATGTTTTTATTGATAAATCATCAACATACAAATCCTTCTCATCAATTTTCACTATGTAAGTTACATAAACAAATCAAAGATAAATCATAATATATACAAAAGATTGGAGTGATCGGGAAAATAAAGAAAAAAAAATATCCATACGTATCTTGATAATGGCAGCATAACGCCGTAAACTTATGAACTTTTACATTCTACAGTATAGAGTGTTTATTCATACATTCAAGTACAGTCATGTGGCTCATACATCAAAGTCTTTTTTTTAATGTTACCTCCAACAATATCTTTGAAAAGGAAAGAAACGGAAAGAATATACACATAAAGTTCATGGTAGCGAAGGGATTTTTAGATCATAAGAAATTGCAATTGGGATCGAAATGTGTTCGTTGAAGTCAAACGTGAACTTTCAGAAGACAACTTACATCAAGATATGTGGATGACATCAGCAAATAAAACCCCACTGGCTGGCTTGTTGTCAGCAGATCTTCAAAAATACCTCTTTCTAAGGATTTCAGGATTGTAAATAGAGGTACCTTGTAGGCCTAATAAAAGAGATAATAGACGGAAAACTTGAAGTTGCATTGTGTGCGGGGGGGGGGGGGGGACTACCCCGTTTCGCGCGTCGTATAGCACCCCTACCCAGGGCCCTGGGAACGATTTTTTTTCACCGGGGGTGCAGAGATATAATTTTCACGACCCCCAAAAATTTTTCGCGGCCAAAAGTTTTTTTCACGGCCAAATTCGCGGCCACATCAACAGTTGAAAAGTCGCTCAGTGAGGGGGGGGGGGGGTGTCGGCGGAAGTTTTCGCGGTCAAATTTTTTTCGCGCCAAAGATTTTTTCACGGCCAAATTCGCGGCCAAATCAACAGCTGAAAAGTCGCTCAGTGGGGGGGGGGGGGGGACGGCGGAAAACTTTCGCGGCCAAAAAATTTTGTCACGGCCAAATTCGCGGCCAAATCAACAGCTGAAAAGTCGCTCTGCGGCCAAATTTTGAAGAAAAATAAACGTACACGTCTTTTTGCTGCGCACCCGCCTGAAAAAATTTCTGGGGTGCTTCAGCACCCCAGCACCCCCCCCCCCCCTTCCCAGGGCCATGCTCTACCCCCAAGAAATTATGGATAGAATTTTTGGCGAAATTATTTGAACCATCTTAATTTGTTTAAGGAGGGCGGTCTTGGGCGGTACATGAGACTTTGAACAAAATCGATGTATTGATTCTTCGTGCGGGATCTCCAGCCGCTGGCAACGATTCTTTTTCCACATGGGTGCTGATATTGTGGCAGATCGAAAAATTCTTAAAGACACTATATGGATCTATGGCCATGATTTAAAGGGCATTGAAATGATTGAGATAAGCCAAACTGGTCGAAACATATACCATATATACACAAACTGGAGTGTATCTCCTGGCTGGAAGGATTTGTCTTGAATTTGTTTACTTGTGGAGAAACAAGCGTTTATTTACCAGTATTGAATCATATGGTACCGTGATAAAATTGATTCCATATAAAGCTACATAACACATTCGCCTGTCACACTGAGTCCTGATGGTGATTGTTTAAAAAGTATTAAACATTTGGCCAAAAAAATTTACACAGCAGAAACCTCTTAAAGACACTATATAACACTGTGGAAGACCCGTTTAAAAAAATTGTTGAACTTTGCTACCTGACATATCTGACAGTGTTTGAATGGACAAATAAAACCCTAGAACACAAAAGTTTGGACAGTTATGCTGTCACTAGTACAATATGTGAGGATACAAATTGGCACATTAATTTCCTATAATCGGGCGATAGGAAATTCTGCAACACAGTAGTCTATGGGGGAAAGCTGGAATGGTCTCTCAATGATTTTTACTTTTTTCAAAGCACTTAATGATCATTTTAAACTGCAATTTTTTCAGGGCTTCATGTTTAGACCATGTCAAAGACACTGGTAGCATGGGGAATCATGCAGCTCAGATTTTTTAAACTGAAAACAGTGTTATACGATGCCTTTAAAGATTGATTTCAGAATTTGCAAGTTCATCACTTCCCTTCATTATCATTACCAAACGGTATAGTACTTACAAATGGTGTGTTGAAAGTTTGACATCCATATGTCATGAATTTGTTGTTTTAGGAGAAAAAATAATATGCGCAAATTGCAGAACACGGTTATGTGTACGTTAGGATGACCAGCTCAGCGCTGCGGTACAGTGGTTGGCTATACGTAAGCTAATATGGATGATCAAGCTGAACTCTGCATGACCTTCGGCTAACGGCTGATCGGACAAATTTGGAACTAACGGAACGGCCCGTGCACGGGCACGTCACTTTGCAAATTTTGAAGTTTAAATGTCCAGATTTTCAAAAAACTACCAAAACTACGTATTTTACCCAAAGGTTCCACGAGAGGTGTTTATTTATACAGATTTTCACATTATGAATGATTTTAGCTGATTTCATTAATTTTGCTGTGTTTTTTTTGATAAACACACTAGAACACAAAACTTAGACAGTTATGTCGTCACTAGCAAAATATACACAGATGAATATAAACATGTCTTAATCTCCAATGAGAAAAAAGTCTATGACACAAGCAATCTATGCATATGGGGAAACGTGGAATGGTCGCTTATTGAATTTCACTAATTAAAATCGTTTTGAAGTACATTTTTTTTTCAGGGCTTTATGTTTGGATCCCATCAGAGGCACACATATCATGAAGGATTGTGTAGCTCAGATCTTCTAACGCTTGAAACATTGTTGAATGCCAACAGCGTCCCGTATTATGGTGCAAAACAATTTGAACGGGAAAGGGTTGTCATGTTTAATGGTGAACAAAATATGGAGAAAATCTCTTGATTGTGGTCGGTTTTCAGGCAGAAGGGCCCTTGCATAATGTTTCTGGCAAATGGGCCTTCACAGTAAATTTACTATTATTCGAAAAAAATATTGCCTCATTTGATATTTGCACTTAAACTGAAAGAAGGATATCACACTACCTTTGATTTCTTGGGGAAAAAGTCAATAGTTTTCAAGTTAGAGACAATGAGACAAATATAGTGTTAAGGCCCTTCTGCCGGGAACATATGCCATAGGGCCCTTCTGTCGGAAAACCGACAGACTATGTCCCCTCATGAAATATCTAGATATTTATATAGATGTATAGATAAGTCCCTGGTGACCCCTTGCTACATGTACACGGGGCCTTGACTGTGGTCCCCCACGATACCCTGCTATCGTTGATCATTATTCTCAGGTAGGCCTATCAGGATTCAAAATGTTACTTCTCAGCAATTTTGAAGGGCTTTGTTATGCCAGTGGCTTACAGTTAGAATGATACAGGTAAAAGAGATTAGCAAATCACTCGAGTTTGAAAAAAAAAATCCATCTAATCCAGGTCTAAATATATCTCCACAAACATTTTGTGAGAGGATGTCAGGTACGTTAGTTTTATTTATATAAAGTGTCGCTTGTCAAACAGGAATAAAAAAGCGGATCGATCTATAGTTCTATAAATAGCTCATAAGTAGACTAGGTCTATAGATTATGATCCCCAATAGAGATCCCGTCGTTTTCACCTCCGCTATGTATAATTCTTTAGAAAGGGGTTCTTGGTAAACGGATTCGAGTGTTTTCTGGCTAATTGATCTCTTTGTGTTGACCCTTTTGACTCGGACAAAGGCCTCTTTGCAAAGCTCCTGTTTGAACAACGCTCGAGCACACACTCCACGTCTAAAGACTCTTCCCTGGTCGAGAATACCAAACAAAACGGCAGACTGGCAATTGTCATTCTCTGTCGAGTCTGAAATGTGTGAAAAGAATATGACCACTTTGGATCAAAACTTAACAGATTTTTACAGGGAATATCTTTGGTCTTTCCCGTATCTCCAGGGAGGCCCAGTCTATTTGCAGCAAGCTCTAGGCTCAGACCCGGGGCTCAGACGTGATTGAAAGTGCATTGATTGATCAATCGCTCGTACCTTGGAACCCGTAAAACTGTTGTAGCCTCAACAGTCGAGATAACACTTTTAATGTTTCCACATCATTGTAATCATTTTGATAGAAATGTATAGAGGAATTGCCAGGTCCTTACAGTCAAGGGTTTCTAGGAAAATATCACCGGGCAGCGGCCGGGAGGCCGACGATTGTAAGTTTGACGGATCATGAAACTAGGCTTATGCCGTGAAAATAATGAAGTCTTTTAAACCAAAATTTAAAGTAAATCGCCGGGCCAAATTAAGAGATGCTCGAATACTTCGATAACTAATGAGCAGGTATAACAACATTGCGGATTTTGGTTCCATGAATTTTGTTTGAACGTACGAGTCCAAGAAACTGATTCAAGAAGAGGAAATTAAAAGGGAAAATGTTTGGTCAAACAAAGTCAGAAAGTTTATACATGTAATTCAGTCCAAACTCCTGCGGATTTCATTTGAGCATTCTCCCTTTGTGCGCACGATAAATTATATCGTCTCATTTTCAATGCAACAAAATCAAGTCGCACTAGTGTGATCGCCTTAGCGTGTCGGCGGTTTGAAAATATAAGGAACTTGACAGATTTAATTGTTAAATTACATCTTAGGATGAATCTAGGGTAGTGCCATCCTTTCTAGCCATTATTGCGTTGTCGTTCATAATGGATATTTGCCAGGTAATTACACTGAAGTGTCTATTTCCAGGACATGGTGAGAGAGAGATAAAAACAATAATAGGAATCACTTGTGATTAATATGTTGAATACGTATTGGTTTACAAGTGCTTAATTTTAAAGGTTGACTTCTTCTTCTTCTTCTTCTTCTTCTTCTTCTTCTTCTTCTTCTTTTTATGCTCAGGTGATGTCTTGATATAGACCATCACATCGCTGGTTCTATCCAATGTGATTCCTTTTCCACCAACGAAGTCGGAACTATAGTAGAGGGCGTGCCTGCTTGTATGTGTGTGTGTGTGTGTGTGTGTGTGTGTGTGTGTGTGTGTGTGTGTGTGTGTGTGTGTGTGTGTGTGTGTGTGTGTGCGCGCGCGCGCGCGCGCAGGGAAAGACACAACCTCTCTATCCCCCAAATTCCGGATAAGTGGGCGTATACCTAAATTTTTGGTGAAAAGTTTAAAAAAATTACCCACATACATTTCTTGGCTATGCTGACGAAATTATGGTCACAAAATAGACACGACTTTCTGAAAGCCCGAACAGGCGTTTCCAAGATATCGTCGTACTTGTGCCGAAGGTATATGTACAAGAGGCCTTTATCATGTAATCGTTTGCAAAATGTCTTTTAACTAGGTAATTTGAGTTTGATGTATTTTGCCATTCTTAACGCCTTGTACAATGCATTCCGTGGATAAATGGAATTAAAGAAAAGGAGAATTTATACCATTCCCATAAATTCCCCGAAAGCGATAGAGAGATTGCAATTTTTCCTCGTTCAGTGTAGCAAAGGAGTAAGTTTACAATTAATAATTTATCGCTGGTAAGTTTTTTTATACTCGCGACTACAAAGAATTAATTAACTATAAAATACTTTACCACTCAAAAATGGGTTACGATGGTTATTTTATTTTAAGAACGAATCCTAGCTATTTCGCCTGAATTCATACTTAACATGCTTTAGGTTTTGAAACATGATCAAAATGTGTGGGAAATACATGGAAAAGAGAAATACCCGCATTCAATGGAATACTGACATAAATGATTCCTTCATTGTATTAGTAATGAAAAGATTTCTTCGAAACTACTTATACTTAGTAGTAATAAATAAAACTGAAAGCAAATATAGACTATATCTGGTGACAGTTCCAGCTATATAGCCTCTCATAGTACAATGCGTGGCAAGTTTCGATAATCTATGTGGTAAATTGAGAAAATACTATACCACATCCAGTCTTGGAATATCCGCTGACACGCGGAAAAATGTAAAAGCAGTCTAACCATTAAAGGTAAATGGCATGATTGGGTGTAGTCCTCAACTTGGAGTGAAAATATTCTAGAATCAAGTAAACTGTGCAAGGATTCTACTGTGGAAGTTTGGTAGCCAAGACTCGTTCTAAAATAACTTCCATCTGTGTGCCTTATGACAGACAAGCCTGTTGTGAAAGGTTCTATGGGATGCATTAATATCGGTGCTCGAGAAAAACAAAATGATATTATGTGCATGCTTGATAAGCAAATTTAAGATAAATCCTTCCAGGAGACAAACTCCAGCTGGTTAGCCATTGATATATCTTTCAACCAGTTTGGTTTGAGAGTCATTTTTGTTGTTGTTTTGTTTCTCCCAATCATGTCACTGCCCTTTAACGAAATTTAGGGAGAAACGTGGAAAAGTCAAGCCAATAATATACCTTTTAAAACCCCTTTTAACATTATGGAGATTCATTTAGTATTCAACTGAATACTATCATTCAGGGACCTATACAATGCAAGCTTCGCTTCACATTTCATTTCACTAGCTCACATTTCATGTTTGTTAAATTGTCTTATCTCTGGATTACGACGTATTTGTTTTATCGATTGTATCATTATATTTATGTTATGTTTGAGAAGATGTGGAACAATCAAATCAAATCAAATCAAATCAAATTAGGTATGATATCTGAGCTACATGATACTGGCTGAATGGACAAATAAATATCCTATAGCGCTAAGTTATGCCACCACCGGCAAGATGAACATTACATTGATAAAATGCAAAATAAAACATAAGTGCGGTCTTTTTGTTCGAGAAATCCAGGTCATTTCTAAGGAACAAAATCTGAGAACTATACACAACAAAAAAAGTAACTACCCCCTTTTTCAAACTACCATATTTTTTTAACGAAATAAGTTTAAGCAAAATAATTTGTATTTCCCCACTTATTTACTAACTTATGTATAAAAATGTGACTGATCCGTTGAGTCATGCATGAGTGAGCATGGATTAAAGGTAAAATGGTCACTTTTCAAAAGTCACAAGGGTCATTTTGGGGAATTTGTGATGCAGGATTTTGTCAAATTTTATTTCTGGTGAATGATTAAGCGCTATTTATGTTAATCATCTATCGTTTGACCTCCTTACACCTCCTCTGGCACTTTTCGCATATTTTACGCTTCGATGAACTCAATATTAAAAAGTCCGTATTTCTCAATTTTGAAATTGTAAATTCCATGAAGTTTATTGAAAAAAATTGAAATCCGGTATTTTTCAGCAAAATGTATATTTACATGTTGAACGAACATAAGAGGTTGTGACCATGTCATGGTTGAGTGAGCACAATTTATGAACACAGTAAAAAATGTCATTATTTACCATTATTTCGGCATAAGAGATGAACCCTGTGACTTTTGAAAAGTGGAATTTTTGCCTTTAATCCATGCTCACTCATGCATGGCTTGACGGATCATTCACATTTTTACACAGATGTTAGTAAATAAGGGTAGAAATACCCCTCCCAAATTATTTTGCTAAAACTAATTTCGTTAAAAAGTTATGGTTGTCTGAAAAAGGGGGTAGTTACTTTTTGCTGTTGTGTGTACATTGACTTCCCCAAAATATGATTACTTTAGTTGATGAGTGACAGCTAAATTCCTGACTACCGGTGAGTATCATCCCCGGGCATTCTGGAAATTTATTTTCGGCAGAATTTTCGAACTGTGTTATCCATCAAACCACCCTTCCCGCCAATAATTTCGAACACTCGGAAAAATCGGCCAATGGCGTATTACTCACACCGCGTGGCGGTCGCGTCAGCTTTTATCTACCCTGTGTTGTGATTATACGGCTTGGTGATTTTAATATCCGTTCTTTCTAGGCGTGTTGGCGGTTTCTTTTTTTATTTTTTTTTATTTATGTTTTTATTGATAAATCAACTTTCTTCCCAAGTTGAGTCATCTCTTTTTTCATTGATGTCTTTATAACAAGGCATATGCCACACTGTCTTAAATGCGTAGTCTAGTCTCGAAACCAAAGTTCTATGTAGAAAGAGATGGCAAGATTAGAAGGTTTATGTATATTTATATATGCATGTCCATAATTAACGGATAATGTGCTTTTCTCGGAATTCTGAAAAAAAAAGTATAATTAACCATATTCAGCGAAGACAGACGGGATATATAAAACTGAAATATTCAGTACGAGTATACCCGTATAAATATTCATTAGCCCAAATAAGTATGATTGAGTGTTTCCAAGAATATAAGGAAAATTGTGGCAATTCAATGATAATCACTGTTTCACGAAAATAGGTTGAATTAAAGAGATAATGATATATTTTTAATATTTGAGTGCTATTTGCGTCTCGTCTCTTCCATTAGAATAATTTGGATGGATGGATATAACTTATCATTTCATTCATTTGCGAAACATAGTAACTAAAGCAGATAGTTTCATATATAGACAGATGGATCACAAACATACACTAACACACACAATGTGTATGCGTGCGTGTGATGGGTTTCTGTGTGCGTGTGAGTATATATACATGTATGTGTGTGTGTGTGTGTGTGTGTGTGCGTGTGAGTGCGTGCGCGCGCG
>JZLH01S0031562.1:0-21292 GCA_001188425.1 Eucidaris tribuloides
CTGTTTGTGCCATACCAGACCCATCTGGGGGTAGGGAGTGACATATGTGTGGATGAATGGGGAGGGGAAGGAGACACATGTGGATTGCAGATGGAATGATGGGGGCAGGGTTTAAGTTAAGGGGTGGGAATAGCGGGTAAGACATCCAGCTATCAAGTGCAGCATTGATAGTCAATTTGATTACCATGCTACCATTAGTAAGTTATTGGGTGTTAGGGGAGTCACATGCTAGGTGGATTAATAGGGGAGGAGGATGGTGAGGATAATAGGGAAATGGTAGGCGATAGGTGGGTCAGGTTATGAGTAGGAGCGGAATGGGTAGGGAAGGGTAGGATTAGGGGTTGTCGAAGCAGCAAAAACCAGGTAGCGTGGTGGGGAATAAGTGGAGCTTGAGATAGGTAGGATAAAGTGGATTATTTGGTATGGGAGAGGGGTTTTTTTTAGGAGGCGGGGGGCGGGAAGTGGCCTGGGGGGGCGCGGTTGTGGAGTGGCAGGTGAGTCAGCCTAAGAATCTACCATGTTTTTGTGTAAAGCATCAAGTAGGTTAGATTTGGTCATAATAAGTTCTGAATCTGATTGCTTTGAAAGCAGTACAGGACATGAGTAAACCAGACAACGAAAACTTTCCATAGTAATTGCATTCAATATATCCAATTTCTAATGTTTGTGGGTTTTTTTTCCTTTTGTTCTTCCATCTTCAGGTTGTCAAGATGCAATCACTGTACAGTACTGTCCACCTGGTCAAGAAGTTCCGATTCTGCAACAACGAGTATTTCCGCAAAAAGTAGTTGCGCCGAACGAGTGTTCCAGCTGAAAAACACCTTGGAGGACCACGCTTTTGGAGCATCCCTTCTTCTTCCTTCTCATTTTTGGTCAGTCGTCACCCTAGGTCAGGTGACACAGGTCACATGACTGGGCAAGCGCAGATATCTCCATGTGAGCGCCAAGCTTCTGCTGTAGCAGTGGCCCATGGAGAATTCTTGCGATGTGGAACTCTATTTAACACTTTGATGTTATTCTGTTATATCTTTTGGAATATTTTTGTAATGAGATATCCATGTATGATGAGAAATATCCGCTGTTGTCGTGGAAATATCCATTCTCAACTCAAATTGGTGAGGATGCGAGCATTCATCGGTCCATCGTAAGAACTAAAGTCAAGAGAATATTTGCTAAAAGTGCAGTGAGAATTAAAGCAGAACTAAGACATATGGACTTCTGGAGGGGATGAAAAAGATCATTAGCATTGGCATGGAAATTCAGTTACCTGATGCGTTAAACATGTAAATTGATAAATAAGATCGTCAGTGCAGTGTGTGGCTATTACTGAAATTTTCTGAAGGTGATGAAATTATTCAAGGTCAAAGTTCAAATTACAGCCTTGGGCTGTGTGAGAGGCTCTTATAATTATTTAATAAGCGATAAAATGTCCATCTTGTCCTATCTACTAACAGTGTAATAAACATCGTGAACTGTCTCTGACTGTCTCTTTCTGAAAGTCTAGGCATCCCATTTTTTAGATTTGGTTGTGTATAAAATGTTAAAATTGTCATCATGAAGTGAATTAATAACACTTTGTGTGTTAAATTAATGTACTAAATTACTGACTTCTTGATTTCAAAAAGTTATTTGTTTTCCATGTGGCGGATCCATTTTCACAATTGCCTGCAAGTTTATTTTATGGAGTATTAAAAAGATTTTTACACTCTGTATATAAGGGAATGACAGAGGCAGTATCTAACCTTAAAGTATATATACTGTCACTGAACTGTATTCACAATTAACTGCGTAGATTACACTGCTATGCTGAAAATCATAAATTTCTGTGTGCTTCAGTTTCTTTCCACACAGACATACTACACAAGTTCATATTATGTTCCTTTATTGTATTTATTTATTTATTCATGTATTTTATTATTCACTAGTATTTCAGGGGAAGATTTTGCGGCGGGAGTTTACAAAACAATAACAATATTGAACTGAGAGGAATGCCATCATCACAACATAAATTTAATGTCTGTTTTTCAAAATGACAACTATATGTTTTCTGTGAAATGATGATGATAAGATAACTACACTACAGGTGCAGTGGCAGAAGACCATCTCTGTAATACTTTGCTGTCAATTTGATCCTAAAAATCTGATGTTTTGTCCAAACATAAAAGTGATAGCTTTTGTACCTGTCTGTTTTTGGGAGAATCACTTAAAGAAATATGTATACGCAATCACTAAGAAATGGGGATTTTTTAACTTCAAAGTGGAAATAAAAGGATTTGTAAAAAAAGAGACACAGAAAGTAGAATTGAGATAGTAAGCAGGAAGACGTTTACTAACGAAGTTTGACATAGATGATTCTGGTATCTGTGAGAAGAATGAACTCGGCAAAAGAAAGTATATATATATATATTATTGACTATTTATTTGTGTTCAACTGCAGCCATATGAAATAATTATATTGATGATAAAGTGGCTGATAATTTTTGCTTACAGCCTGCGAATTGTGTATATTCCGTAGTATTTTCACTGGTCACTTCCGTTAACTTAATATTTTTATTCAAACACTGTATGTTTATTTGTATAGAAGGTCATTCCGATTACTTTCTGTTGACTATTAAGTACATGGATTTTGACTGAATCTGCTGAAAAAATATTAATACGGAGAAAGGCAGGTCTGAATGCAAAAGCGAATGAGTGCAAGAGTCATGGAGTTATCTCGAATACTTTCGTAGTAACATCTCTTCATATAATGACAGCAAAAAATGTTAACTATACTACTACTGCTATATAATAGTACTGATAATAAGTCATTTAATACTACTAACAATTGTATAACAGTGATGTTAGCTGAATTAGTGATAATGAAAAGATGATGATAATGAACGCTGTTATATCAATGATGATAATATCGATGATGATGATAATTAAGTGCTTGCTACAATCGGTGTAATAAAAGTCATGGATCTGCATTTATCAGATGTACATATTGAATGCCGGATCGATATATTTCTTATTTCATTTTCTGTTGATATTCATTGCGCTTTTCTATTAGTTTAGTTGTGATCCCGATGTTTGAACAAGAAAATTGCAGACTCTGAGTAATGCAAACCATTTTTATGCTGTTATATTGCATCGGAAATGATGTCAGATGAAATATTTTATGTTATGATTTTTTTCCTTTCATCAGAGTGTGCTAACTGAGCGGCCTACCTACCCGTTAGCTATCAAAATATATTTTGGATATCCACTGTGCTGAAAGCACAAATTATTTCATGATTTTATTATTACAGTAAAAGTACTTAAAATTTTAATTCAGTGTGCTGTGCTGTGATGATAATAAAGTAGGAAAAATTGAATTATTCAAGTTATTATAGTTAACTTAGTCAATTTAATATATAGTAGTACTTGTTTTATTTTGTTTTAATTGATATTTTTTTTTCTGCTTTTTGTGTTTATTTTATTTGGGCAAGTAGAAAAAAAAACTAACCTCAATTTATACACTAGTAGAAAATGAATTCCAGCATTGCCCCACAAGTGAAATGTTGATTCAATTTTATGTAAAAAGGTGTCTTACTTTTTTATTTCAGGTGCTAACTGTGAGTTTACTGCCATTATTATCAAGAAAGGTCACATTTTGCAAGAAATACACTGTACTATGCCCAACAAGGATGTATTTGAATAGATTAGATATTTATTGAATATGGCGCTGATTAGTCATGGATATTGTAAGCTAGCCAAGAAAGAAACAGAAAAAAAGGGAACAAGAAGTATTCTGACAGTATTAAAAAAATTGTGGTGCTTCCGACGTTCTTGACATGCTTTAATGTGTATCGGCCTGTTGTGTTTTTATCTAAAACTGACAAGAAAATATTATTTCTCGGTATTCACATAGAGTTTTTATCTGTTTTACTCAAAAAGCTGTCGAATAATTTTGTAGTGTTTTAAAGAGCATTATTTCAAATTGTAGTGACTCCTTGCCAACAGCACTGGTCAAGACTAGCACTCTCACTTGGTTCTTTGTGTGTTTAATTGCCTGCAAGAATATTCTATTCACCTGTGACGGAGAGGTGGTCTACTGCCTGTTGCAAATATGTGACATAATGCTTTTGTCCCCTGGAGAATTAGAATTGTCAGGGGTGGCGGGGGGGAGGGGGGGTGCTGTCCGGTAAATTGCTACAATGCGAACCACCACCAGTTTTTTCTTAAGTATGTTTCACATAGCGCGGTTGCATTGGCTTGCTTAGCATATATGATAATGCGAAGCATTCTGCCGTGGGGGATTCTGTAATTGTTGCCAAAACTCAACTTAATTCTGAAATTTTAAAGCAAAATGACACTTAATTTTTCAAAGGGGGAATCCCTGTACAGACATCCCCCAATCCGTCTTTGTAAAAGTATTATGTACATCATTTACAGTTATTTTTCTAGATCGTGATAGAATGGTGGAAAATGCGCCTAATTATTTTGATGACATTTCAGCTGTATCATCTAAAGTACTATTTCTTCTTATTTCTTCCTTTTTTAAATTTAAATATCAGCACCAGTCTTGCGTATCAAGTCTTGTTTAGTTATGCAGTTGTAGCTCAGCATATGTTTGTGTAGGTCTAGTAACTAGTTCCCGTTTAAGTTTTCCTCAGTATAGGATTATCTTTCCGCAGGATATTATTGATTATGTTTAGAAACAAAATTCAAGTATTTTTTTTTCATAATGAGACGATATTAAAATCTTAGATTCCATAGCATGAATCGATATGCCATCAAGTAGTTATTTCACAGCGATACTCCTCTAGAAACATATGTCTTTTTACACTTAGTTTTCATGATTAAAAAGAGTTTATACACATTAGCGCTATATAATCAACCATTGTATTAGTACAAATATTATGTTTATATCTTCGTAAGATTCATGTTGTCAGTAGCAAACAATTCATGATCATGATAATTGTGAAAGTCATTCATGAAATACAGTGCTTACCAATATTGTACAGTAATATATATATAAAAAAATGTGAACAAGGCCATTCATTTGTAATATTGTTAAATGTACATTGGAACAATAAACAGTTATGAGTCGAGTTTGTGAAGTGATAAAAATTTGTTACTACTGGTCAGATATGTCTGGTAAAAAATGTATATATATAAATATATATTCCTGTATTTACCGCCTCATTCAACAAATTGTATACACATTTAATGAATTTATAACAATATATATATAAATATATAAATATAATATAATTATGTGATATAGCTAGGCGTGTATTAATTTGGTTTACTTTTCACTCAAAGCAAGTATAACAAAAATGGTTGTTTTATATGTTATTATTGGATATAAGCAAACATACTATGTCTAACAAAAAATGTTCCGGTATTTTTCAATGCCATTTTGTATCATTGGGAAGGACTTTTCTCTCTCTTATGGCTGCATTTTTAACTTATCTCTTCAAATGTCAAGTTCATTTACAGTTAGTTGCATTTGCATGTTATATTTATGAACTCATTGTATCACTTGAATTGCTACGAGTGGTCGTGTTGAAGAGCTAATATCTTGAATATCTTTCAACAATGACTCTTCTCATGTGCTTTTACTTCTGTTGCATTAACACTGCAACATTCTTCATACGAACTCACCCAAAAGGTAATCACATTAGATTACATGGACATAATTCACAAATTATGGTTTACATGAACAGATTTATAACCACAAATCAGTAAATCATGAGGGTCTATATCTTTTATCTTAAACAGCATAAATGCCGATGGGCGGTTTTTACATATTATGCGTCGAGTCAATGGAAATTTCAAGACCTGGTTGTGTTTTTTCTTGGAGACAGAGTAGAAAAATAACTTCTGTGTAATGTCACACATGTTGATGCATTACTCATGGATTGTAATCACATTTTTACTAAGAATATATACTCTTTTTCACTTTTTGAATTAATATTTGTTTGCATAAGGAATGCAAACTTCGTTAATTTGTTTCTGTATGTCATCTTTTATATAATTTCTGGTTTTTGCGTTAGTTCTTTGCCTAGTCAAGTTTTTGTTAATCACCATAGTAAGATATAGTAATGTGTTATTGTTGTAATTGATTTTTGCTCGCGATTAATTGATATAACCATCTGTGGACGGAAGGCGGAGGATATTAAGTGGATGGAAGCACTCTCGGTATTCTCCGATGCCAAATATTTTTATTGCCATATTTATGTGATTTCTACAACATTTTAGACATTTTTGATATCATTGATTGGATTTAAAAGATGTTCACATATGTATGTACAATCATTAATTTATGTATCTGATTTTGATATGTTTGTCTGTGCAGTTGTCAGTCTGTGTATTGGATTGTGGCTGGTTGATTGCTTTGATTTCGTTGGGAAATGAGAGAAGGATGTGACGATGATGATGATGATGATCGTAATGATTGATGATGATGATGATGATGTGCATGATGATGATATGATGACCATGCTGATGCTTGCTGCTGCTGTCTGATGATTGATATGATCGATATGAATGTGATGATGATGATGATGATTAATGATGATGATGATGTCGATGATGATATGGATGATTATGATGGCTGATTATCTATGATGATCATGATATGATATTGGTGATGAGGAATGGGAATATTGCTGCTGCTGCTGCTGCTGCTTTTGATGATGATGCGAAAAAGTAAAGGTAAAGTAAAAAGAGTTCACTTAGCCGCATTGACAAACATACTACAAAGAGAACAATTGCACATACAAAACAACATACACACAGTAAGGGTAACAAAAACCATAAGCATAACTCTCAGAATTTCATGGGTAATGATATACAGCTATCATTACTAGAATTGAAGAGGATGTGTTTTCACCTCATTTAAATTACCTTATGCATGCTTGCTTGACGAAACGAGAAAAGAAGATTGCTTCAGTAGGCGTTTGCCGGTAGGCCTATGGTGTTGAGAAAGAGCACTATCCTCTTCCCAGGGTTGCCATGTTTGGCGGTTTTACCTGCCCAAAATTACCATTTTTTTTTTTTTTTTTTTTGGGGGCGCGGTATTTTTCATTTCGTTTGCGAAAAAAATATGGAAGATCAACCGCGCAAACGGCTTTGTCGTGCGGTTTTTGGCGCTTGTTAACAATGGCATAATTGAATTGGGAGAAGGGGGATTGGGGATAATCCACACTTTTCGGAAAGGAGGTGCTACAAATATACCCCCCTTTTCAATTTTAAAAAAAAATATATTTTTGTGTTTATTCATTTATTAATAACATTGTGTAGAATTTTAAAATGCCAAAAATATTGTTTATTCTGGAATATCCACGATTGTTTCCATTTTATAAGTTATACAAATACTCTCTCATCATGTTCATTACTGAACGTGTTTTCCATCGGTCCAAATCGGGCATTATATCCTACCCTATTTAGTTTACAGAAGATAACGCAAAATGTAGGACCTCATGAAACATTGTATTATCAAACAAATGTGAAAAAAACTCAGACCCCTATTTTCAGCGTGAAGCGATAAGGAACAGCCACCCAGACTGTACAGCATTTACAAGATGGACAATACATCTTTTTAAAATGGTTACGATATTTTCGCTCAGAATTTTAAAAAACTCTTGCGCCAAGACAATTTTATAGATTGCTTCAAACCATGTGTGTGGGGACTAAAGTCTGTCCATATGTTGTTGTTTGCCAAGATATCTCGAGATTTAAAACAAGCAAATTGAACAGAACAATTGACATTTAAAGCTGGGACTTTGCCCTGCGACGTTGATGCTATAAGCGTCATTCTCACAAGAGTTATTTTCTAATATGAAAGAGGACACTTTTTTACTTACACACTATTTTTTGACAGCATGCCGCAATCACTTCTCAAAAGTTGTACAGTGACAAAACGCCCTTACACATGTATTACGCTCAACATCCAAGCGGCAAAGTTTTAGCTTTCAATCTGTTTGTTCTGTTTCAAATTCCGTTGTTTGGATCTCGGAGATATCTTGTACAAGCATCAAAAAGGTGGGAAATCCAATTGGTCACTTTATACGGGAACAGCAGGTCCTGTACTGATTGCTATGCATTGTCTGACTGTAGTAAAAGTGACACCTTTGTGATTTTACCTATTCGAAACAGTATCTCAGGGATTCAAACATGCCCAAACTGAACAGACACACAACGTGCATTTTGAAAGCTATAGTGCTCTTAATTGGTAACTGTACAGCACCACGTACGAAAATTGTTTGTTTTTCTCATTACCAAAGACGGGACGCTTGTGACTTGCACAATTATTTTTGGACACACTAGTATTTCCATAATCGCGTTTTCGTTTCAGATAAAAACATTGTCACTTTTGCCACCTCTGACAAGCCTCCACCTGTGACAATGGCTTTTTTCACATTTTAGAGGCACCTGGTTCTAATTTACCTTGCCGCTTGTTTTAGCTAATAATGGCTTCTAAAAATGCCCCCTTTTTCTTTTGATTTGATGCCCCGATTTGAAATGATCTAGAGCAACTAGTTAAAATTAATTAGTAAGTCTCGCCTCACTTACGCTTCCTCGCATTAATATTTAATTAATTATATCATGTTTGAACGTCTTTCTCGTCTCTGAATCTGAGACATTAGTTAAACACTTCGCAGTCTCACAGCGTCCTAAAACCTTTCCGCCTCGCTTCACTCGCTCGCAATTAATATAGGCTCATGATAACCCAACTGTAAAATTTAATGTATGGTATTTACCGCTTTTATATTACAGCCAAAAGATCCGAGAAAAACACATTACGTGAAAAGGAATAATGTAATTCACAATTAAAACCTATATGTCAATGTTTACAGATATGGTATATTTTGCACGTATGTAGGTGCTCCCCCTTTTCAAAAAATAGTCCTTTATTTTGTGGTGTCTCCAAAATTTGGAATTTTCATTCGATCATCCCGCACCTGCCCCCCCCCCCCCCCCCCTCCCCACAATCCTCGCGACTTGGATTTACGCCCATACTATACAAAAATGCATCAATGCTTATATATTTATATATTATATATTATATATTATTATTTATATATTATATATTATATTAATTTATATTATATATTATATATTATATTATATATTTATATTATATATTATATATTATGCATATTATGTAATTATTATTAAGTATATTATATATTATATATTATTATTTATTATTATGTATCTATGTATTATATATTATATATTATATATTTCTTTTACCCACTCGTATTTTGTGCACACGTTGTCTTGTTTTATTATTTATTTTTGTATTTTATATTTTGTATGTTAGTTTTATAGCTGAATTATAATTTCATTATGTTTGTTTTTATCCGTTTACAGGAGCTCCTTGTAAAGCAGCTTCAACTGTTGCACCAGTGAACTAAGGACTACCCTGTTAAAACGAATACTTATATAATTACAATAATAAATAAATAAATGCAAATTTGGCGGTTTTCACCGATATGTCGGGTATTTGGTGGCGTTGAGAATCGGAAAATCTGGCAACACTGTTCTCCCCCCCCCCCATCATGTATTGACTCGGGCGGGTACCTGTGAAGGATTTGTGATTTTGTAGAGGAACGAGATTTTGTGCGAAAGGTGCTAAAAGGATATTGGCAAATTAAACAAGGATGAATATGTGCATATCAGATAATGCGAAATGCAGAACAGTGTTTAAAAAAAGGCTTTGAACAATTGGCTAAACCATTTCATTTATTGATTTTTAACATTCATTAAATCCTTCGTTCGAGATTCTGAAATATTCTCTGCCACGTGTTTTTATGACAGTTAGGGAAGAATCCTCATTGGTATAGAATACATACTTTCAATTTTCCTCATTTGTCACCAAACATCCGACTTCTTCTTACTTGTTGTTCACGTATGTCACAGCAAAACATGCTCTGCATGTTTTTGTTTCTGAGAGAATTATCACTTTCTCCTCTGACATCTCGGAAAATTAGTGAAAAACACACAACTTTGGACATTTATGCTGTCACTAGCGAAATGTATAGGACTAACACATAAACAACATACATGTCCTGGGGCGGACAAAAAAAAATTATAACAGTAGTCTTTGGGGGAAAAACTGTGAGTGGTCGGTCATTGATTTTGATTTTTTAAAGTACCTTACTTATGCCGTTTCAAGTTCATGTTGTATTTCTGATATGGTCGCGTACCAAAGATGATACAGCGTTTCTATCATCTTTGTCGTACAATCAAATCTAGTTTTACTGAGCTGGAAGGATACACAAATTGACCGCCAAAAGAGAATTGATATAGCCGCCATCTTACGATAGCATACGTCCAACTGAGCTGATCAAATCAGCAGAGCTAAACTGCCAACAGACTGACTGAACCGATGCTATCACAAGGCATTGAATAATATTTTGAGCCATTGTTATTGATTAAATAACACGACCTTGTGTTTTGGATTAAACGACGAGTTTCCATAATTAATATGTGTCTCTGGATTACGGCTCATGTAATGCTATCCAGTTCACTGCAGGCGTAGGTACAGCCTATAAGTCAAACGCATGCCACGTCGTTCGGTGGATCTCACGGGGATCTCACGTAACAACTACTACTAGTACCACTACCACTACCACTACTACTACTACTACTACCATACTACTACTACTGCCTACTACTACTACTACTACTACCACTACTACTACCACTACTACTACTACTACTAACTACTACTACTACTACTACCACTACTACTACTACTACTACCACTACTACTACTACTGCTACTACTACTACTACTACTACTACTACTCTACTACTACTACTACTACTACACTACCACTTATACTACTACTACTACTTACTACTACTACCACTACTATACTACTACTACTACTACTACTACCACTACTACTACTACTACTACTACTACTACTACTACTACTACTACTACTACTACTACATTACTACCACTACTACTACTACTACTACTACTACTACTACTACTACTACTACTACTACTACTACTACTACACTACTACCACTACTACTACCATACCACTCACTACTACTACTACTACTACTACCACTACTACCACTACTACTACTACTACTACTACTACTACTACTACTACTACTACTACTACTTCTTTTCTTACTACTACTACCATTACTACTACACTACCACTACCACTACTACTACTACTACTACTACCACCACTACTACTACTACTACTACTACTACACTACTACTACTACTACTACTACTATACTTACTACTACTACTACTACTACCACACCACTACTACTACCACTACCACTACCACTACTACTACTACTACTACCACTACCACTACTACTACTACTACTACTACTTACCACTACTACTACTACTACTTACTACTACTACTACTACTACTACTACTACTACTACTACTACTACACTACCACTACCACTACTACTACTACTACTACTACTACTAACTACTACTACTACTACCACTACATACTACTACTACTACTACTTCTACTACTACTACTACTACTACTACTACTACCACTACTACGACTAGTCTACTGCTACTGCCACTATTACTACTACTACTACTACACTACTGCTGCACTACTACTTATACTATTACTACTACCACTACTACCACTACTACTACATGTACTACGACGACGGCGACTACTACTACTACTACTACTACTACTACTACTACTACGTACTACTATACTACTACTACTACTACTACTACTACTACTACTTTCTACTACTACTACTTAAGTAGAATTAGTAGGATTAATATATTGTTATAAGGTCTAAAAAATAAGCCCTGAAAAAAAATGTATTTCAAAATGATTTAGTCCTTTAAAAAGTGCAAATTTACAAGCACTCAAGTTGACCGATTCACCTGCCCATTTCCTCCCATAGATTTACTGTGTCTAGATCTAGGCTATTTTATCTCCACCGGAGTGGAAATTGTTTATTCATGCATATTTCGAAAATTATTTATTCATGCATATCTTGCCAGTGGCAGCATAACTTTTTACAAACTTTTCTATTCTCGGCGTGTTTATTTTCCATTATGAACACTACTATGTAGCTCAAAATGAAGGTCCCAATGTTAGCTTTTACTTAAATATCAAACGTATCAATGTATCAATTTATCCATTTGTAGACGTATCGTATACTATTCAAACATACTCCCTCTAATTTGTGTATCGTATTGCGTTGCTAGCTGGAATTTATCAGAATCCGGAAGCAACTTTATCGTCAATACAAATATTTGGTGTATAAACATGTGAATACGAATTGATTTAGTATCATCTAATTAAATATATCTGGGAGGATTATCAGGTCTAACATATTTGCACGAGCTCGGTAAATATTGATACATTGCATGTTCTAGTAAATATTTTAATCTTCTGAGTGTTGGTGTAGTATTACATGCATCGACTGGAATTTAATTGCAATTCTAGATTGGTTTTAAAACAGATTGCCCAGTTCCGGAACTGAATGAAGTGGAAGCCATTTCAAACCGTGATGTTAAGATCATCACGATTCTGATTAGTTTCAACAAAATCAATGTTTAATTTTAATCAAGTGGTACCACAGGCAATTTCTTCCTCTAAAAATCTCAGAGTTTTATACAGGTCGCGAAAACATACGAAATTTAGGGTAACTACAAACGAAATTACTTCATAGCGCCATCTACCGAAAATGCCCATATCATGCATTGACGTCACGGCGTGTTACTCATCGACTAAACACAATAACAAGCATCCGTAGATGCATAAATTATCCTCCGTGGTATTATTAATTTGTCCAAAATAGACCCGACGCTTTTGAAGCGAACTAATGAAATCTAGAATCTAGAAAATATTAAAATGCGAAGGACGCCTTGAACCTGAAGGTTGCCTTGCAAGTTTGTGTTGCGCACTTATAATGTTATGATGCAGATTTGCAGACTACCTCGCCAGACGGTAGATCAGCTTCGCATTAGAAATGACTGTGGTGACTTTTTGGCGCGCTTTGTACGGCAATTGTCTTTTTATGCAAATGCCAGACGTATTGTAACGCCACTCACCCGTATATCGATCGCTTTCGGAAGTGGAATTTTTCTCTTTGTTAACTGATGGACTCTCGGAGACTCGAATGAAGAAAAATCCTTTCAAGACGTACAACAATGCGCATGACGGTTATATTCAGGTTTCTAACAAAGAGGCCGTGACCGATTTTAAGATGATATACCAACGATGCAACCTCAGTTTTTTTTTTTTTTTTCGATCAGCTGCCGCGGAGGATGAGGGGTGGGGTCGAATTGGAGGAACTGTGTCATAGTATTGAACACAATAATGCGAGTGTACAAAAATATTCTCCTGGTCTTCGATATTCCATACACGCGAATTTTTTTCTTCAGCCCTTCCTTTCCTTTTTTCGTTCGCCATACTTCATTTCCCCTTCATCTGTTTATGATATTGCCTTACTTGACCCAAAGTTGACTGTTTTACTTATTTCCCGATAAGTAAAGATTGTCATCTAATGTGAATGAGTTGGATAAAAGCGGGAGAAACAAAACAAAAATACAACACCAAGATGTTACATAGTCTGTGGGCCATCTCGTTGTTTTATTCTACCATTTTTATCTTTAGACTGTGAAACATCGTCACCCTGAGCTTCACCAAACAGTGGAGTGGTATAACTGGATTTCATAAACAACATTTCCGTTTTGAGTTGCCGCTCTGGCATCATGTTGTTTACGATGGTCATCTAACTTCAATGGAAAAGGCCAGTGCCATAAATACACGGGAGATGATACCTCGAGGACCAAATGAGTTGAAACAAATTGCACTGTATACACTGGCTCGAGTGTATATTCAGGACGGAAGGAATTGTTTTGAATTTGTTTATACTTCATCAATTGGCCAGTTGAATGAATACCCAGCCCCCAAATCGATCCCGTTAGAAAGGTATATAACAAATTTTAGCGTTACATCATCTCCTCATGATAATTGTGAAACAAAAAGGAAATGTATGACTATGAAATGTTCACAACAGACGATCATTATTCAACAGTATACATGTACTTGATTCTGAGGGCATTGTATCCTAGTTATTGAGGACCGTCTTCTAAATTCTCTTGAATTGCGCCATGATGTGTGCTGTAAATAAGATAAGTTGCATGTATATTTATTGACTTCGGAGAACACAAAGAAGTGAACGGAAAAGAAAAGGATCATAAACACTAGGCTCAAATAATTATTATACTCTACACTGGATTTGAAATGCAGAAAAAAAAACACGTACATAATATATTTCTCCGTCATTAGGACTATATATTTATTTCCGAGGATTGGAGTTTATAAAGCTGGCACCGAAACCAGCATGGCACATAAAATTATGTATGTATGTATGTATGTATGTATGTATGTATGTATGTATGTATGTATGTATGTATGTATGTATGTATGTATGTATGTATGTATGTATGTAAGTATGTATATATGTATGTATGTATGTATGTATGTATGTATGTATGTATGTATGTATGTATGTATGTATGTAAGTATGTATATATGTATGTATGTATGTATGTATGTATGTATGCATGTATGTATGTATGTATGCATGCATCTCTATCCATCTATATCTCTCTTTATTTCCTTTCTATACCGTATAGGCCTATAGATAGACCTTCATTTTTCACACACCTACATACATGTGAGTATGTGTGTATGTGTGTGTGTGTGTGTGTGTGTGTGTGTGTGTGTGTGTGTGTGTGTGTGTGTGTGAGTATGTGTGTGTGTGTGTGTGTGTGTCTGTGACTGTGTGTGTGTGTGTGTGTGTGTGTGTCTGTGTGTGTGTGTGTGTGTGTCTGTGTCTGTGTGTGTCTGTGTCTGTGTGCGCGCGCCCCCAAAGTTTGTTATAGGCCGAAATTAATGCATTCCGAAGAAATGTCCTCAATGCAACAGAAATTGGTCTCATCTCCATGTCTTCAGGCGGAAAGACGTTTCTACATCAATTAGAAACACTGTGACATTTGTAATAATGAGTAACCGGACGATATGCACCCAGCACTAGCATATTTTGATACAGACATAAGGCATTACGCTCCGACTGGTGTTGGTGACTACCCAATTAGTCATGCATTTTTCTTGCTCGTACGATTGTAGCCATATATAGCTGGACGCGCAGGTTGCTGATGCGCTGTCTGCTGTGCATGATTAACTAAAGTGTAGTAGACAGAGAATGTGTAATTTTGTGTATAGGTCTGCCGGTTGTGTGTTTATCGTACCAACGAATGTATATCTTTAAAAAAAAATTGATGCAAATTAATTGGATGTAAATAATTATTAGTCACCAATCGTTCATCGCTTTTATGCTTTAGTGGATACTGTTTATATAGCGTGTATGTTACGGTCACTAATTATTGTGTTTGACCTGTGCACTATTTTTTGGCCTTCGCAAAAAACACCAGACGAGACAACGTGTAGAGGAAACTCGTGTCTGTATTTTAACTCAAAATTAGCCACCATGACCATTTTATTGATATTTTCAATATGGCGTCCACTGCTGGTTGTACATCTATGTGTATTGACTACACGTCAAATCAATATGTGTCGTCTGCGGGTTGGGATGCATCGCTGGCTCGCCGATCTGGCCTGGTGGTTATGGGTGTGTCATATCGTTCAGAAAACCTATTGGAGAGAAACATGTTATGTAACATATATGTTTATATAACATGAACAATAATTCCTGGTTTTATAACTATACTGGTCTGGTTTAGGTTCATTAATTAAAGGGGTTATTTTACCAATAAAACCATGATTTGGCCTTGCTTATTATTGATGTTAGGGCAGTGACATGATTGTGAGCGGCCAAAAACCAACCGAGTTGAAACACATTTATACTCTGTCTGGAGTGTAATTTAGGTTACTTGGAAGTTATTTCTCTTGTTTAATTTGTTTACATGAGGAGAAAGGAAAATTAATTTACCAGTACTGAATTAATGTCTAGCCCTGATTAAAATTGATCACATGGAAAACGACATAACGAATTTCATCTTCGCCACATTTTCTGATAATAATCGAATACAACAAACAGGGAATGTATGACTATGAAATTTTCACAGTAAACTTACTTCTGGAAGCATTGTGTCCACTTCCCTTTAGTAATTTCAATCAGAATCAAAGTAATATGACAGGATAAGAAGCTGTCCTGAATTTAAAATAAGGGCATTTTAGAAGAAAATATACCGTTCAAAGTTTCTGCAGTAAGAATTTTGTGGCCATACGGTTCCTTCTAGTCACTCGAAAATCGCTGTCACCAGTAAATTTCGTTATGTAGCGTGGTGTGGGCTTTAATTTCTATCCTTAGTAAAAAAAAAATCAAAACAAATCTTTACACCTTCAATATACACTCTGGTCAGAGTGTTCATTACTAGGATCACTCCAGTCATTTGGTTCTCGAGGCATTTTGACCACTCCCAATCAATGTTTTGGTCTAAATATAGCCACTAAAAGAAAATCAACATTGAATACATGCATCATCTTGGTAGTCTTGCGATATGAGAAGTAAATCCCAATCTTTGGCGAATCGCATGCTGTTTCATAAAGGCCTAAGATACTGCCTTTGCTTTCCACAGCTATCTGAATTACAAGGCAACTTTTTAAAAAAAACTAAATTAAATACAAGGGATCAGATTTTGAAACAAAACCCCCTAAATAAAACTTGCACACAATCACGACAGCGGGTTAAAGACACAAGCTAACATTGTGGAGCTTCAAATATAATAAAAATGTCAAACTTTGCTATCTGAGCTGCATAGTAGTGTTTGAATGGACACCTTAGAATACAATAGTTTGGAAATTTATGCTGCCACTTGCAAGATATGAATGAATAAACAATTAGTACTCGGGCCGAGTACAAAATAACCTAGATCTACACACAGTAAGTCTATGGGAGGAAATGGGCTGGTGAATCTGGTCAACTTACGATTTTCACTTTTTTAAAGCACTAAATAATTTTGAAATACAATTTTTTTCAGGGCTTCATTTTTAGACCTTATCAAAGACACTTGCAGCATGGGGAATCAAGTAGCTCATATTTTTTTTTACGGGAAACAAAGTTATACAATGCCTTTAAGTAAGACATAATCTCGCTAAAGTTAAAAATCACTTAATAAATCCTTTGGAACGATTTCAGGTTTATCGTTAATTCCTCTGTAGGTCATGAGAGCATGGTTACCGTGTATTAACAGTTCACATCATAGAGTAGACAGTCCTTCGACCAAAAGTTCTTTTTGTTCGTCATTTGCGCTGTAAAAGAAACGATTATATAATATTCATGAGGTTTGAGTGCACCCTGTAAACAGGTAAAGGGAAAAGAAAAGGTAAAAAAAAAAAAAAAAAAAATACACGGCCCGACTCGTTTAAATCCCCATTCTCTCTGGGTAACTATTTGCCTTTGTTATTGACGACACGCATTCATAACATTCCATTTGTTTAACCTTTTCTGAGGGGCGTTGTCTGTCGCCAGGTATTTCATTGGACCGAAATGGAGCAGACGACGATGTGTGATTTGTGGTAAAGGTCTTCCCGTTTTTTTTTTTTTTAACCTTTTTACAGAATTTCAGGTCATGCATGGTATGTCAACAAAGAAAAGGAAGCTAAGGGTCGAGTTGTAAAGGTCTTTACTTTAGGCAATCATGAGAGCATGTTAGCAGAATTATTCAGGCCTTTATTTGAAGTGTTGGGTATCAGGTGATATTCTTGTTACGTCATGGTATATAAATAGACATGACTGTGACGTCACACATGCTCCTTTTCCCATGTGACCCGAGACGGCTGTACATTCCTTTATGCCCGCCTTTATGCAACTTTCGATGATATCAAAGCGGTCATAGCTCACAAAGTAAATAGTGATTCCCACAGTGTATAAAAATATGAACGAGGTAATAATCGTTTGCAAATTACGACCGTAAATTTATGACTTTTGTTGTGCCTAAAAATCGCATGATAAAAAACGTCATCAAAATTTAGTTTCACATCAGAGTGAATATTGTAGTGGTCAGACATATTTGCATGATGGTATAGAATGAACCAGTGAACTTGTAAACAATATAAGAACAACAAATGTGAGCAGGAAAACGAGAGTAAATGTGAAAAAAAATAATAATTGTAGGCCTCTGTCGTTTATTTTGAAAGAAATCTATAGGTACTAGGTGTTAAAAATAAAATTGGTTAATTTTGATATGTAATAACACAAAAACTATACACCAGATAATACTGGCATGAGTATGAGTTATAGCTGAAGAGTTAACATTTTTGTTGGAGGTGGTTTCAATACGATATCAATAATCAGTTTTATGTAATTCATGCTTATTTAAAATGTCAGAGTTCAGATTTTGCTCAATATCCAGTCCCCTGTACAAAATTAAGACTGCACAGAAATCAAATGGTGTGTGTGAGAGTGTGTGTCTAGTCCCCACACAATAGCATTCAAGCAATGGTCAATGGCTGGAATAGCACACGTTGGAAACTTTGGTATGCCAGTTTCATTACGTCCAGGTTAGATAAATGCTTTATATCATTCATTAGTAGCCTACCGACTGCTAGACTATTCACTATCCACGGCCATTGTCTATTGCTATTGTGTGTGGACAAGGCACACACTCTCACACACACCACTTGATTTCTGTACAGTCTCGATTTTGTACAGGGGGTTGGATTTTGAGCAAAATCTGAACTCTTAACTTTTTAAATAAGCATGAATTACATAAAACTGATTATTGATGTCGTATTGAAACCACCTTGAACAAAAATATTCACTCTTCAGCTATTACTCAATTTCATGCCAGTATCATCTGGTGTATAGTTTTTGTGTTATTACATATCAAAATTAACCAATTTTATTTTTAACACCTAATATTTCACTTTATGTTGTTACACATATGTTGGGTGCGTGTGTTTGTGTGTGTGTGTGTGTGTGTGTGTGTGTGTGTGTGTGTGTGTGTGTGTGTGTGTGTGTGTGTGTGTGTGTGTGTGTGTGTGTGTGTGTGTGTGTGTGTGTGTGTGTGTGTGTGTGTGTGTGATTTTTCTGTGTAATTTTTCTTTGACTTGCGGAATACAGGAACTACTAAGCAGATCACACTTCCTCAATCTAATAATTTTTCGGAGACTCCATATTTTCTCTTGTTCTTGTGAAAAATAAATCCAGCACATTTGTGTTTCCAGCTTTGTCATCGTCAAATAAAATGGCCTCTCTTAAGTACTTTTTCTGGCAAGTCGTGTAATACATGAAAAGGTTATACTTGCCATGGTTAATGCTCATCACACAAAGAAGATAGAAATGAATATGTAATAATTATATTCTGCGTCATCGACGAAATATTTATATAATGCCTTGAAAATTTGAACTTATCAATTGAAGGTCTCAGTTTTCGCGAATATTGCAACCCAAATACGAGGCATACCGTTGTCCTGCGATTTTTTTAACGTAAAATGTTTGAGGTGAATAATTGATAATTATGTAAACAACGCAAGATGGCGCTCTCATTATGGTTTGGTTATGAAAGTATCCACGTTCGAGGACATTCTGTTACCTCGAAATTAATAGGATAATAATAACCATTGCTGCTTCACTCGTGTCATTGTCATGTGACGCCCATATAATGTTAGTTGTGAATGGGGTGGCATCTCGCCAAATTGTTGTCATTGCGTAGTCTGCAATACGTGTATGAAATTCCAACCGGTTCTGAGTCCAAGGTAGCGGGGTATGAAAATAAATTCGAGGCAAATTTAATTGTGTGCACGTGGCCACTGCAGTTATTATACCGGTAACATTAACCATGGCGGATACTTATCCTTGCATTACATATACGAAATTATGAAACGGGGGAGATCATGTACGTAGTATAAACAATGAGCATGCAGATATTCCCAGATAATATCATTGTGCGACATATTTAGGAAACAGCGTAAAGCGAGGGCGTACTTTACTACGCCGTCAGAGACAGAATGGAGGAATCGTTCGCTTGAGATCAAAACTCCTGTTTTAATGAAATAAACAGATTACTCACTAATAAAAATAAATTCGACATGTTTCAAAAGTGCTTCCCCACTCATCCACTTTTCCCGAAATGTGTAATTTCGTAGAATTGAATTGAATTTATTTCAACAATCATTCACTTTGATTTATTACTGAATGTACTGATTCAAATCTATCATACATTCGCTGATGTAACTAACCACAAACGGAAATTAATGCAACCACAATTCCTTCCACCTGCAATACAATCAGCATCCGTTTGACTCCCCCAAATTGTAAGATTATTGAATTAAATTGAATAGAATATACTTTTTATTTCCATTTGCAACTGCAATAAAAATACATATACATATACATAAACATAAAAAAATAAAAAAAAATTCAGTATGTATACCTGTACATAATAGTCTATTATGTACATCTATACAGACTGAATTAACAATCTAAGATTGTTTTGTTATAATAAGTGGAAATAAGGGTGGCCCGCAAAGCTCAGAGAGCTTGGATTGGTATGGACAATTCATGTCACCATGTCAAATATTTATTTAAAAAGTGCAAAAAGTATTACAATTATGTTTTTCACGTACACGTGAATTCACCATACATGTACAATCAATTAAATTGGCTTTCGATCCCTATGAAATACTTTACATGTGGTAAATAATTTCATAGAGTAATATTTGCATCATGGAGATCGAAATATTGTTTGATTATAGTGACATCATTATAGGTATAATAACAATGCGAATATAGCACACACACACGCACACACCGCACACACATCTCTCTGGATCGACACACCAAGCCATTATCTTGCCTTTGTTATTGACAAGAACCATCTCATAACATTGGGGAGTTTGCTTTACCTTCTTTCTGAGGGCGTGTTCTGTTCGACCAGGTATTCATTGCACCACAACACGTCCACAGAAACTGGAGCATGAACGACGCGCGACCAACCACACACACAGCACAACACCACACACCCCACATTGGCCAAAAAACATATCACACACCCAGCTCCACACATACACACACCACAACAACTCCACACAACACACACCACACACACACCACACACACAACACCACACACACACACACGCCACACACAAACACTCACACACCACACACACCACCACACACACCCGCACACCATCCACACACACACACGATGCCAACCCTCACACACACACGCACGCACATAGAGTAAAAGACATAAAACACGTGTATGAAATGGAGCAGATGAAACTTCTCCTCGGAGAAGACA
>JZLH01S0031567.1:17897-29377 GCA_001188425.1 Eucidaris tribuloides
CACTTACACTTCATTCCATGGTTGCTGTCAAATCTGCTTGGCAGGAATACCAAATTTCAGACTCTAGTCGAATATTCTGTTATTTTACTATTTTAATAATACACTGTAATTCAATTTCCATTATACCGTAAACCATATGACAAAAATATTTTCAGTTTTGGTAGCAATATAAAAGTTAACTTTGTGTAATGAAGGGTGGACAGACAAATGGTTTGCAGCAAATCAGTAAGCCAGTTCAGATAAGGATCAGTTGAGTATAAGTTGTGAAAACTCTGATTTGATAAACACTACATAGGTCTTCACATAAGGTGTGTTATAAATATGAACCAGAAGTACATTGACAACGGAATGTAAGAGAGCTAGTATTTTATCAGCAAAACATAACAAACGCCATTCATACAGCTCTCTATCACTCCATCAATAGTTGCTCTCAAATACCTCAATAAAGACCTATCTCCCAGTTCAAAGATATGTGGTATTACCGGGTCATAACAGACTTCTACTAATTCCAAACTGGCTTATTGTGATGCATACATTCCATTTTATGCATTGATGACATGTCAAGCATTTGAATTGAAACTTTTCACAAAATACAGAAAAATACTTCTTATGTACAATCGTGCAGTTCTTATAATGTCTTTTCTACAAGACAAGGTACTGTATGTATGAAGTTATCACAGAATTCATTTGTATTCTACTACTAGTTTACCCAGTATTCTACAGATTTGTTATGATACATTATATTTATGTGTACTGGACAATTCACAGATAGTACTACTACACTAGGGTTCATTTAGTGGAAAAGCCTGTGGACTTGCCTTCTATATATTAGTGGAGGGGTGATACTATAGAAACTTGTCATAAAGAACTTTCTGATCATGTGAACGTGAATGTTGTCAACCCTTGACTGATAAGTGACTTCTCATGTTGTCTCTTAATAAATTTGTTCAGGTCTCTTCCAATTTGTATTACAAATATGTAGAGTATGATGCAATGAATTCATGATCAGAGCTTTTTTGTAAGCATTGCTCATGTGTTACATAATCTCATATGTCCGGTGCCTGAAAAGACGTCGCTAGTTTAGGCAATTTGTTGTCATTCTGTCAAGCAATGGACAATATGATATAACATCTTGTGCATTGTTTACCTAGTATATCTGATTTCAAGTACATGTATAATCTGATTTTAGTGTAACCATAATTTAATAGTAAGAATACTACACAAATAAAAAGTTACAATCTATAGCACATATACATATAGACAGAAATTATCAGAATTTATTCCAAATTGTAAAAAAATTCCGACTTTGCACAACTGTTTTCAAAATTATTCCAAAATGTGGTTCACTACAACACTATACAGTTTTACTTGACCAATGTTATGTGTAGTTATTTCAGAGTATAACATATATGTGATATAGCTCCAGATTATTTTAACATAAAACACTCGTAAGTTACATATCTAGAATATACTCAAACTATACACAAAATGGCTCTTTTTTCTATTCTTTGCATATTTGTTACATATTGTATATCCTGAATTATATCCGATGGTTTTATTTTTGTAAATTTCGCGACTTACAAACATTTTCACTTCCTGATATTGCTGTACAAAGTAAATGCAATAAAAGCATGAAAATAATCTCTTGCCAATTCCCTGTCTTGAAGCAAAATTGCGAAACATTACGTTCATAAAATATATGGTGTATATAAAGTATATTATTTTTCAAAATATGACCCTAAATATGGAATGTGGATTTCAAATTTGCTACACTGTTTTGATCAATATATATCTTGCTTTTTGATTGGTCACTGTCATCCCACACAGGATGACATAGCGTGGGATTCATTTGCATATCGCTCAAGTTAGCAGGTTCTCGATTGGCCAAAAGGGGGCCAACCTAGCGAATGCAAGCTATATATGGGTATAGAATCAGAAATTGTGCTACTTGACTTTTATTACCCTACTGGATAAATTTGTCTTTTGCCCCAATTGAGTTGTACATTTTAAAAGGAAACCAAGCTCCATGAAAATGACTGTTGTACAGGACAGGAAAATATTTGCAAAAGTGACAATTAAAATTATCAGGAACTGATAAATAATAAGGAAATTGTTTGGTTTTTAACTTGTGAAGATCACCTCATATGGACACGAGTGGCAATCCCAAATGGGCAACTGGGTGATGTGACTTTGCGAGGATTTTTTCATTTGTTACAAAATAATCCCTTTTCTCTGGTATTTGTGAAGAAAAACAGACTTGTGAGTTGGTAGAAGACATGTAAAAAATATTAGGAACATGCCTTCCATCACTAGCATTGACATAAGGTTAGAGTTTGTTTCCAGAAAAATGTAAATTGATGCAATTCATGTTTTGTGTCCACAAAATTCCACAGTCACATTACGTAAGTTACCACATTGAGATTGCCACAGGACTCTGTCTCTGCAAATACTCACAACTTGATGACATCCATAACTTTTGCAGTATTTGCATCAGTCGTGTAATTTTCCTAGTACATGTATGTTCAATAATCTGTTTTTGTGGGTGTACTCATTGCATTCAAATTAATATATATCCATGGATATGGTTACTTGTAATGTTTCAAAATTTCGTTCAAATTTATAATGAACATAAACTTTGACTTTCATTTTTAACAAATAATTGTCACATGATATTGATACATTACATATAAAATATATATATTTTGATATATGACATACATCTGGATCAGTCTTGAATTTTAAGAATGTTTTTCTTCTCCAAGTCTTCCATTTCCTTCATTAACGATGCCACATTATATCTCAGTTCATGAAATTTTGATAGTGGAATCTGTAAGAAAACAAAAACATTGAAAACAATATTTATTGGCAAAACCACGATTTTTTTTAGCATTGCATTTTTAACCCGTTGCCTCCCAGATTCTCAAAATCCCATAGAGTTAACACAGGGCACATCTGGTTTCCGTAGCCAATGGGTTAAACAATTCCAAATATTGTACATAATGAAAAGGAAAAGGAAATGGTCCAATACTCATCAATTACAGGGATATATGGATAAGGGGGGCTACAAAATTGCCTTTGCCCTCTCCTAAAGATTTGGTACTTTGCAGTAGTAACCATAGCATTTTCGGAGTGAACAGCAGAAGAGTCCAAGAGCTTGTCAACAGTCAATAATGATGAAACCAATTGTCCTGTAACATTCATTAAAATGGCTCTTTCATATGTTTGATAACTTTTTTTGTTCACCAAATGTTTGGGCCCTGATAACAGATCTCAAACTCAAGTAAGTGATGACATTTTTCACCCATTTTTGTTCTCCAAATTTTGGATGCTCATTCTTTCTTTTGACACATATTTCTACACAATTTTCACATCAATATTCAATTTTGAATATTCTTGATGTGTGACATTTCCAATCGCAAATCTGATTTCTACACAAATTCTCCACAACCCACCACACGCATTACCAGATTAAATGCCAGATTAACCAAAAAATGGCAGTAAGGAGGAAAATCTAACACAGGAGCACACTTACCTCGAATGTGTGAATGCTTGAATCACTGAGACAAACTTCTGCGGAAATCGTGGGTTCTAGTGATCGGCTCAAAGCACTGCACGGAGGAAATTGAATGTGGCATTAAAAAAATACTGTGGTTCTAGCTTTGTGCATCTGTAATGAGCTGAAAGTTACAGTACCATAACTTCCAAAATGGCTTGCAGTCAAAAGTCAGTACATGACCTTAACCATGATGCTAGCTATGTGACACCCTGATATGTCCTTATCTACCGATTTACCAAGTTTGGCAGAAATCTCATAAACAGTATTCAAGCAATTTTCAAAAACTCATTACAGTAAACTGTTGGAGACTAAGAGCGAGTTATCTCGGGATGGGGTCAATGGAGAATGCATGGTATACTAAAACAAAATTGTCTCCAACAAGTTAACACTGTAACCGTAGAATGTTGATGCCCTCAACAAAAAGACAGGGTTCTAAAAACAAATTTCTGTAAGGAAAAAATAGTGGAGTTGAGATATGCAAAATGTGCAGTGCCAATAACATTGAAGAGTAATAAAACCCTAATAATAAATCACTTTTGAATGAAAATAACAGTCAAACAAATAAATATAAGTTACTTGAAACAAATCAGGTAATGAATAAGAAAAGTTATGAAATTATGACACTTGTGATCATTGCAAGTATTATTATACAGGCAATATTAAATTGATACCTCTGATATGACTATGGTTAAATACCAAGCTTTCAATCTAATTTGTTCTTTGATTAATACCAGCAATTAAAACTGTTTTAGAGTGGTCCAAGAGCTACTTGTCATTATAGCTTTCCTCTTTTGTTATCTTTTTTAAACTAGGAACTGTACCTGGTTGAGATAGCAACATCAACCCTCCACCTGAAATTCTCCATTTTGGGTAATCTGGATCTACATTCGGTTAGTGAGGATTCAATAGCTGCTCTCCTATTACATAAGTAAACAAATAAAAGAGTGACAACGATGCATGTATTAATACTTTGTCATAGGTGAAAGATTGACATCAAGACTAAACCATTGTTCAAATACTAATTCAAGTAATTTTGCATAAACCATTGTATCTGGAGGTGGTATGAGATGAACCAAGCATAAAAAATATGATACAATTACATATTTTGCATATTCATTACTTCAGTGTTGCTTACTAATGCTATGTTCACTGTAAACAAATATGAAAACTATTAATGAAAAATAAACAAACCTCAGCACCCCCCCCATATTCATTTTTTTTTTCTAAAATCAATAATAGAATACCAAAGTGTGACATTACTCTGGTCCAAAAAATGTGTACAGCAGAACGAGGTGCAGCATGTCACAGCTGGTTGTTTCTACCAATAGAAAAGCTGCAGTTGCACTGAGTTATGGTTTGACTATTGCCCCCTACATATTTCAAAACCAATTTGTCATCTCACTTCTGCTCTCTATATTATTAGGATAGTTTTTACTAAGTTGTGTAGGAACATCTTGTGTCCAACACAAGTACAGTTGTATAGTAATGTTGCTAAGGCTATGCAGGTGCACAACAGACAGACATTAACTGACAAAAAGTATTGAGGAAAAGATGCTGATGTTGTTATTTTTATTGTGGAAAAGATGTAGAAGTTATTTTTTAATGCCTTTAATGTTGCATGAGACCACTTAATTACAGTACATTTGACATAAGAAGAGTTTTTCAACATTGAGAAGCACACTACAAAATCAATTTTGTATAGTTTTCGACCCCGGCCTACAGAGCAGGAACAAAAAAATATATATATTCAACAAAATGGCAAATTTCTATTTGGTACCCCAGTTACACTATATATGATATTAAGATTTATCTTTCACAAACAATGGACCAAGAGTTACACTTTCTAATGATTTGAAGATTTACAGAGCCCATGATAAAAAGTCATTGAAGATTTTTATTTGACAGACATAGAGACACACACAAACACATGCATGAGTACATGCACACACACATACATGTGCATATTCCCCCAGATCAGTGAATTACTCAATTTCATGTATCAAGTTTCTGAAAACTTACTTTGGTCCATACACAGCACTAGCAAAATCCACTATGTATTCTGATGGTATTCTGTACAAATCACAAATGAAAACAATTTATATAACAACAAACCATATCAACAGGAAACATACTTTGTGAAACAATAAACCTTGCACTGAGAGTCTGAGACATTACAAAAATACAGGCTTTACATTTATTAGGATCACTACAAAACTGACAATTTTCTATTGCTTACAAATCTAAATTTAAACTGTAACATTCACATGCTTTTTAATTTAAATGTATATCAAATAAGTGGTACATTTACTTTCTTCCATATGTAAAAGAAAACTTCACACATGAATTATCTCTGTAATTACCAACAGATATCCAGTATTAGTGAGGGTCACTAAACAAGATCTAAGCATTAATAATTGTTTTAATAGGGAGGTTTGAATTGCATGAATGCTTGCCACCCTCCAACTCCAGCCAATATGAAATATCTTTGACAATGGTGCCTACCAAGCTCATACAGCAGCTCGCACTTCAACCTGTTACATTTGACTTGATAACCCAAAAATCTAACCAACAGATCTATTATGCCTGCATTTGCAATGACAAGTGACAAGTCCGTCTTAGAGTAAAAAAGTAAATATTGAATAAATTGTTGTACACAAAACTTACCTCAGCTCAGCTAAATCAGCCTTGAAAATCTATTGAACAAAGAAAAATGACAAAGAACAAAAATACAATGAAGTCAGTATACTGTGGTCTTTCACTAACAATTTGAAATTAATACCTTTCTTGATGATAATTTCTTAAACTTGTTTATGATGGAGAACCTGAAGACAGGATCATAAGAATCATAATTCCAATTCTTAAATATCACATGTAACATTTTTCAGCTTAAAAAAATACATGCGGCACAAACCATGAATGAAACCACAGGAGATTTCCATTTTAGAAAATGATGGACTTGAATTTCCATTTTAAAAAATGTGAGCTACAAGAATACATGATTCCCTATGCTACTAGTGTCTTTCATAAGGTCTAGAAATAAAGCCCTGCAAAAAATACAGTTCACACTGATCATTAAGTGCTCTAAAAAATAAAAATCATTGAGAGACCATTACAGTTTTCCCCCCATATACTGCTGTGTTGCAGAATTTTCATCGGCCGAGAATAATTAATGTGCCAATTTTTATCTGTACATATTTTACAAGTGACAGCATAACTGTCTGAACTTTTGTGTTCTAGGGTGTTTATTTATCAATCAATTCAAACACTGTCAGATATGTCAGATAGCAAAGTTTGGCAGTTTATTAATCTGGTCTTCCACAATGTTATATAGTGTCTTTACACTAATGTAAGAAAAACCTACTTCTTGTTTGAGTGAGGTCTGTGGAAGCCGGTATGCTGAACGGAGTAGAGTCAGTATCCCCGAGTAGACGATGGCCAGAGACTCGCAGGATTGACCAGATTCATTGGACAGGTTTGGAATGAAGTCTTCACTGACAGTAGCCCCTTCAAATGAGGAAACGGCAGCTGTTACAACAAAACAAAGAAACAGAGAACCAGTGCCAATGATCTTCTCACCCACCCAAGACAGTATCTGATCTGCTAATCAATGCATTGAAAACACTGAAAAAACTCTGCTCTGTCATGCCCATCTGACGCAAAATGGGGAAAGTTTCCTTCGGGGCATTGTTATCAGGGGGGGGGGGGTACTCGTGTATATTAGCTACACAGGGATATGCCACCCAAATGGCTTACCTTTTCACAGAAAATCCTTGAACAAGGGTTTCATTCTGCTGTTTGGCAGGGAATTTGGAAACTTTTTTTTTTGGGGGGGGGGAGGAAAACATTGTTTCTTGGCATCATCAGCCCTTTAGAAAAGGGTAAGGGTTTTTCACATTGGGTCTCACACCCCCATCCACCCCCCTCCCCCAGGGGCTTGTTATGTAGTATGGAGGTCCACCACTTTTTTGAAAGACATGAATGTGATTGGCAAATACATGTATGAACCAACTTTGCAAATAGTATCTTTGATGAAAATTTGAACCTGCATACTACATTACAAGACTTTGAAGAAAACCTTCCATGTTTTCCATCAGCTTAGCATGGCTGGATGCGATTTTAGGTAACATGGTAAGTTAAAATTTTTCTTTTTCACAATACAAAATAATTGTTACCATGCAGTACTGAGAAAGTTGACTCAAATGGTCTCTACTTTTGCAGCTTTTGGATTTTCAAGCGGGCAAGTGTTGATGTCACCTAAATATTTGAGATATGTCGACACAAATTTTTACTCAAAGCATGACAGCACTAAAACAAGACAGATGCCTCAGTCCAACTCAACCATACCAGTATACGTGAACCAAGTGAAAAATAAGTCAGCCAGTACAAAAAAAACCCACACTGACACTCACAGCAAATGTCCGCGATAAAAATTTCATGCACAACTGTCCATTGTGAATATCCATCAATGACTGACCACTAGATCTCGATCAAGATCTAGACTATAATTAGACCGATGGTGTCTGACTGTTTTATTCAGGGACTTCTCATTTAACAGTAGATTCTATGCTTGACATTTACTTAGCTTTACTGAACTAAACTGAAAGTGACGAGCCGGCCGAAAGCAAACTTTTGCAGTGTCAACAAACACTTTCACTCCGACTTTTTGTGGGAAAAGGACAGAAATTACTTCAATCAGTGAAATAAGTGAGTCAAAAATGGTTTTGTACATGATGAGGTGGCATGACCTCGGTGGGCAAATAATGGCAGTTTTGAGCTGGTATATTTGCCCGGGGTATTCACGTGGCATTCGTAAACAAAACTGGCACTATTCACCCACACGAAAGTGTGCTGGTAATACCGTCTGTCCTTTGAATGAGGGGAATAACCTAAGTAAATGTCAAAAATACAGTTAAATGAGAAGTCTCCGAAGAAAATTGACAGACACTGTAGGTCTAGACTTTACAAATGTATATCAGTTGTACATTCATGTACATGTATTGTACGCGAATGAAACACAGCCATATTAGGAAAGACCCCTTTCTTCCTGATAATTTCTTCATGATTTGGCCATGAAATTTTTTTTTTTTTTTTTGGGGGGGGGGGGGGAATTGGACTGGGAATTGATGATTTGGCAAACGAAACGTCGCACTCCCCACCCCTCCCCCCCCCCAACACACATAGACTTCTATACACTTTTTGGCTTTTAGCTCGCTGTCGAGCTGACTAGAAACGGATATAATTTAGCTGCGGATGAACACCCCCCTTTGGAAAATCCTGCGTATGCCTAGCTATGCCTTAGGATACAGCCAATCAAATCTACAGAACTAGACTATTGCCGACATAAAAGTGAACGTTCGGGACTGAGCCGACTGACGTAGGAATTACCTTTCAACAGCTCCCTGAACGTAGATTTATCTACACTTTTAAGTGTTTTACTCATCATTTTAATCTCTTGTGGTACTTTAGGTCCAGTGAACAATGTTCTGTCCCCGGCAAAACCCGCGGGACTCCCTCCTACTGCTGGAGAATGCGACATTTTTGTAATGTTTGGCCACTTCAATTCCCCAAACTCGGCCCGGCAGAGATCGCCCACTAGACTGAAATTAGCGACCTCATCAAGTTTCGGCAAATACAAGTACTAATTTCACGGTGGCCTTAGTGTGAAACAAAGGAAATGTTAAACGTGATCTCTCAAACAGGTTGGCATTTGGCAGACATTTTGATGAAGAATACTTATCTCCACGGTCCATAATACGTATCAATCTTAATATTTGCTGCATAGTTTGTTTTACAACTTTTACCGAATGATACTTGATAGATTTTACAAAATTGATCTTGCCAACTGTTCTTCCTTCCTTTTTCTATCATCACATCATCATCACATCACATCTGGTACGGAAGAATAGGATTGGTCCTGTAGTATTCCGGTCTGGACTTGTACTAGTGACTGGAAACAGTAGTTTAACGTTGAACTATTTGTAGAACGTGCGTTCAGGAACAGAGGTTTTAAATTTTCCCCTCTCCAGTGTTTGTCCAGTAAAACTTTAAAGTTACTAAGTTAGCCTCGACGACATAAGCAGGCAAACTGTTCCAATCTGTGATTATTCTCTGGCTGAAAAATTTTCTTCGCAGTTCTAATCGTGAGCGTTTAGTAAAAAGTTTAAATTTGTGGCCTCTTGTTGCTGAGTGAATAGCTGGTTCGAAGAACATATCACCAGAAATTCCCAACTTTCCATTGAGTAGCTTGTAAACTGTAATCATATCTCCTCTTCGTCTCCGGTAAAATAATGAATGCATGTTAAGTCTTTCTAGGCGCTGTTCGTATGGTAAACTCTGGAGATCCGGTATCATGCGGGTAGCTCTTTTCTGCACCCTTTCAACTTTATCTGAATCCATTTTGAATCGCAAATGCCATAAAATATTCCCGTACTGCAGGTGTGGTCGAACCAGTGTAATAAACAAGATGGGTAAAATATCAGTAGTCATCTGTGAGAAAGTTCTGTGTATTATACCAAGTATTTGATTTGCCTTCTGTACAGCTGCTGAAACATGTTGATGATAATTTAGTTCTTCGTCGATAATAACACCAAGATCCTTCTCCTGTTTGCATGTTTCCAGCTCAACACCATTCATAAGATAATTGCTCCTCGGGTTATTTTTTCCAATATGAAGAATCTTGCATTTACCAGTATTATTATTATTATTAGAATGGTTTATTTAATTGCAAATTCGTAGCCCGAAGGCTAAAATACATTGCATTACATAAAAAGTTTTTTTTTTTTGCATACACATATGACATTAAATCATAAACATACAAATATTACAATTAAAATTGAAATTGAAATTGAAATTAAAATTACGTCGCGTTCCAATGCTAAGGCCGCCAACTTCATGTCGCGCACCCGTGCAGGGGCCCACAATATCATGCATATTATGTACTAAAAAAAATAATAATCAAACGTACAGAAGTGTTTAGTAAAATAATGTGGTGTGTGTATTAGGTGAATAATGAGTGTGGATAAATGGATGTGGTGTTGGTGTGGAAAATGCTGAGGGAAAAGAATAATCGTGCACGAGTACTTAAAAATGTGAAAACTGGTGGGTAATAGGTGTGTGTGTGTTGATGTGTGTGTAATGTCTGCACATGTGTAAAAAATGTAACTTGGGCAAAATGATTGTTGTGTGGTGTTGTTGTTGGGAATGTGGGTGAAATATATGTAAATAAGATGGTTTCATTCACGAAACAGTGTGGTATGGTTGTGGGTATGGTGGTGTGTGTGGTGGTCCTGTGTGCAGCTTATTTGTGTGGTTTGTTGCCATTGGTCACGCTAATGTGTTTGTGTGGGGCCTTGTGCACGCTTAGTTGTGTTGTGTGGTTGTGGTGTGTGGTGTGTGTGGTGGGTGTTGTGTGTGTGTGGGTGTGGTGTGTGGTGGGTGGTGAGTAATGCATCTGAGCACTATCGTGCTTGTTATGTCCTGACAAGGCTGCGATATCGAATAGTGAAGCTTGGGTATTAAAATTAGAACATACAAGTTATTCTTTTGCTTCATGAATATTAAAAATATGTTGAAATGTCACAAATTCCATACTCAAGCCATCATTCACAGGATCATCTGAAATTATTCTAATTCCAAATGTGAAATTCAAATTCACTAGCATAGCCATTCTGAACGTAATACTGTGTAATATTGAGCAGTATTCTTTTAAGAAATGGTATGCACTACCGTGCAATTATGAATTTAAGTTTAAGTGGATTGAAAGTTACATAAATAATTACGTTGTAGCGCATGGGATAAATATTTTGGTATAGCGTATTGCTATAATGCTAAGTTATTTTAGTGTTGTAAACTGTAAGGATTAATTTATGTAATGCGGTCGCTGCGGAGGGCCGTTAGGGATGTGTGCGCTGCCACATGCGGTGCC
>JZLH01S0031577.1:1259-11504 GCA_001188425.1 Eucidaris tribuloides
TCTCGTACCGTAACGTACCCGCGCTCGCGTGCTGTTGTTGTTTTTGATATTCGCAAACCCGTAGTGCGCCATCTCTCGGTTAAAAACTTTTTTTTTTTGAAAAGTGCAGGGTCAGGGTTTTTTTTAGGGTCGGGCGGGTTACGCCAATACAACTAATTTTTTTTTTTGGCCTTACGCGTGTGCGGAAACGTTTCCGCCACAAGAATAGAATATCCCACGCCAAAGTGGGCTCCACGGTCGCGGGCACGGGTGACTCAATGGCGTCTCGGACAAAAGACCAGCATATTTTTCCTCCTTCATTAACCCCAATCACTAACTGGCTTGTTGGTAAACAGGTAAAGATTAATTAGTGAACAGATACATGTCTATTACTGACATCCTGTAATTAGCTATGTCATCATTAATTAACGTGTCAATATCATACTTATTGTTTTTAGACCACAACTTTATCCATCTGGTATAAAGTGTGACTTGAAGGATGAGACAGAAATATATCCTGGAAGTTAAGGGGAATGAGGCAATTAAGTTGCTGGTAACTGCACTTCCATGACACAATACATTGGTACATGTATCCAGTTAAAGTTTCATGGCTTATTTTGATTTTCATTTGAAGTCAATACGTTTAACATGGACAAATTTATTACAGATTATCACTTTAAAAATCATTTTTCTTTTCTTTTTGAAAGAATGTACATAAGTCATTTTAGCCCAAGCGATTACAGCGTACTAGACCAAAGGCCCGACAGACTGAAGACCATTTCTCAATCTACAAATCTGGCTGTGTTATGTTGTTTTGACTGTGAAAGCTGAATTAAAATGACAAAATAGAGGGAGAACTTGGTGCTCTAACTACAATCAAATAAATCAAACTGCCTTTTAAGCCTATTGTGATTTTTGTCTGCAGATAAGACCATGGACCTGGTCGGACTTTTGGTCTATAAAGATTTACCCACCCAAGGGCCTGTCTGTACAGTAAACTTTATCATGGGCTGTGGAGTTATTTTGGTATCAAAGTGAAATACTGTACACTGATCTTGCAATTTTATTTGCCCGACTAACACTGCTTGAGTAATACAAAGCATGTGGACTGCAGTTGCACAAAATTTAGTGTGTGCTCGTCTAACTCCATAAAACAAACAAACACACAAACAAACAAACAAACAAACAAATGAACAAAGAACAAACATACAAAGCGTATTCCAGGGTTCATAAACATTTTTTATATTTCCTGACTTTTCATGACTTTCCAGAGCAGAAAATTTTTAATTTCCACGACCGTTTTTACATTTTTAAAATGTGTAAAAACACATCACCGCAATACTCGCAAGCTCCCAATCAAGGGTCTTTTTGTATCTTGAATAAATGATTTTCCCTGACTTTCTAGAAGAAATTGATTGATATCTGACTTTTTACTTCTGGAAAAAGTTTTCAAACTCCCTGACTTTCCAGAGATTCCCTGACCTGTAGGTCCCGTAAAACCCTGAAACACACATAAATCACAACAACAACAACAACAACAACAACAACAACCTAACAACAACAACAACAGCAACAAGAACAAGAACAAGAACAAGAACAACAAGAACAAAAAAAAATGTTCAGCACACCAAATTTCCACATACGTACATGTAAGAAGGGTAAACATTTACTTACGATCTCCATCATTTTCGCCTCCAGTGTTGGTAAGGAGTTGGTTTGTTGTACCACCTGTGTCAACTCCAGGGCCAATTTAAGGACATCTTCACGGAACACCTTGATAGAATGATCACCGTTCACAAATGGAGGTCTGTTGAAAACAGTCAATGATACACACTACATTTAATGATTTTTCGTAACAAATTAGCCTAATTTTATGAGTAATCATTAGATCATCAACCAGACAGTCGATCAGTTTAACCCACTGCCTCCGAGATTCTGTAATGCCCATAGAGTTGCAAACATTGCACGTCCGGTCCCAGTTGCCAATGGATTAATGTTAATTCATGAATAAATTAGGAGTCACGAGAGGAACCACTTCCATGGAATGGATAGTGTTGAGGAAATTAACATTCATGTATAGGAAGTCAGTTTTTAACCAGGCATGAGGTGGCTTATTCATTTCCAACATGGCAGTAATGATATCACTTATTTCAACTCTTGACACAAGTGATCTATGAACACATTGACCTTTTAATATTATGTATATTTACATGACTGTGAAATGCCTTATATTTAGCTATTACTGCTGGTATGACTTGACTACTTTGACTAAACATTTTTCTCATAACTCACTCTGAAATTAAATGAAGAAAAAGAACACAAGTGCATTGTCTGATTCTATCCATCTATCTACGGACTCCTGTATTTATGGGTCTACATCAATATTTTTACAACTTTTCTGATTCTATCCACTTTCTGATCCACACTGATCCATTTGGTGATTCTATCCACTTCCTGGGTCTATCCATATTCTTTTCCTACCCACTTCTGTATTTTACCTTCATGTACCTGATTTTTTGTGTGATTCTATTAGTATTCTGGATATATCAATTTTACTTAATATCCATATTCTCATTCTTTCCAGTCTCCTATCTAGACACAATCCATTTTCTAAATATTCATTTTCTAATTTTGTTTCTTTCCCAATTCTATCCATCATAGTGATCACGGTGTCAGTGTTGTAGTCAAGGCCCAAACCCTCAAGGCCCAGGCCAAGGCCCAGGCCAAGGCTTCAATGTCCAAGGCCAAGGCCAAGGCCAAGGCATGGACACCCAAGGCCAAGGCCAAGGCATGAAACCTCAAGGCCCAAGGCCAAGGCCAAGGCATTAATAAAGAAATGAAGGAGGATCACGCATGCCGAAAAACGCATGACTTTGGCATTCAAAGTGCTGTTTATTCTGAAGTCAACTTAGTATCTGTTAACTGTAAACAGGCATTACATGAAAGTACCCAATCATGTTTGGAATAGAGCAAATATGCAATGATTTTTTTTACAAGTTATAACTGTTATACACAATCAAGTCTGAAGTGGCACTTACACTGATAACAAATGTATGCCTGTACGTTGAAGTATTTTATTTTGTTAAATAATTTTGTATTTTTTCCCTGTTCCACTTCACTGTTAAGAGCAAGAAGCAGTTGCTCATTGTGGCAATCAGATGCAAAAACTCAAGATGATAGATCATAAAAACGTTTGACATGAGCAGACATGATACCGTAACTTTTAAATACTCAACTCTTTAACCCGTTGCTTACGGGAACCGGATGGACCCTGTACAAAATCTATGGGGATTTACAGAATCTCGTAGTCAACGGGTTAATATCGGAATAGGCTTTAAAGGTTTCTCCTTAATTCCTTGAAACAAGAGTAAATAATACAACTTGCACTCTACACAAGGTGAAACAAAAACTAACCTCTATCCACCTGAGATTTGCTAAACTTTATATAAGTATAATATTTGAAAAGCATGTAAATGGAACATTCACTGGTCTTTGCTTAAAACCCTCATACAGGCCCCTCTCACTCTCCAAGCAAAAGAAAGAAAGCAAAAGATGAGTTGTGACAAGAAAAAATACACCGGCAGTCACAATACATTCAGTGGTTTGAGTCTATAATTTACCCCAGGACCCGAACAAGGCTCCGTAATATAATGAAATAACTTGTGGTAAATTTCCATTTTCATGATTCAAAAAACAAAAGAAAGGAGTTCTTTCACACTGTATAAAAATTATGCCAAACAAATTACAAAATGCTAATTTGTATTTGATATAAATGCTACCTTTATCTGATATTTGGTTTTGACCGATCTGCCACTAAATATTCCTTTAACCCTATTTGATGCAGAAAGGCTTGAGTAAACTCTCCCCTCATGAAGATAAATTGCCTTGATTTAGCCCCATTTAACAGCCTTTTTACATATATTCAAGATCTGCTCATTGCATTTAAGAAACATCATGATTTTGTAACATGTTAGCAGACAGACGTACACGGTGGTCTTCCACCACGACTGAACACACGCTCAACAGGGGCACTATCAACACCCATACATGAATTTTCAAGTCTGTTATGACTGCATAAAACGTGCATTAGATTAATGATATAGATTTACTGTACAATAAACCAAAATATTCACAATTATTCTTGCAAAAGTACAAAAAATTTAAATGCCTTGAAAATGCCTTGAATTTTCTGGAGATTTTTCAAGGCCAAGGCATTGAAGTCCAAGGCCAAGGCATGCTCAAGACCAAGGCATTGAAGTCCAAGGCCCAAGGCATTGAAAAATAGGCCTTAAGGCGCCTTAAGGCCAAGGCCCGGCATCAAGGCACTACAACACTGCACGGTGTAATCGGCTACTGTATCATTCTACCTACTTGTAATCATATGGCATCTACAAACACACACCTACATGTAGCACAGGCTCACAGCCAAAATGCAGCATTGCTGAGTCATGTACAGTACAGATACAGACTCACAACAACTTTCTCAGAATAACAGTAATCCACATCACATCAGACATTCTTATACTTACTTGCAGCATCCAACTCTTTAAAACAATACTTCATCACTTTCAAAGGAAATATCTAATCTCTGAGTCGAAGGCCTTGTTCCATTGTTTAGATGTCACAACAATTCTACTCTGCATCAAAATGTACAATGTATGATGTACAAAATACCACAGTATGGAATATTTCAACAGCAACAAAAATGAAGACACTGTACACAGTATAATGTAACAAGGTGAGTGCATTTTGTCAGGAAGCATGGAGTTGTCATAACCCAACACAAACTAACAACGGAAAATGCTTCTGCGGTGTCAAGGAAACCCAATACCAATGCCACTACCAATTATGATAAATGTGGGTATCCACTGTCAGATTTATCTCATGAAAACTTACTGATGCAGTACATCATGTTGAAATCTACACCTTCTGTACATGTGCTTGTGTTCTAGATTAATGACTCAAGACTCAAGAGTCAAGAGCAGACATATGTCATCAGTGAGAGAAGATGAATGTGGGGGATGAAGGGGCTTCTCCATGGATCTAGCAACCGCTGGATGAACAGTGTTGACATTTGAAAGTGGTGAGAGATGGAGAGATGATATTTTATGGCTTGACAGATGAAGATGGATGTGAACGTGATGGTCAAATATTATAGAAGGAGGTGAGGGACCTTGGAGAGCAATGTCCTTGTACATGTAACTAGACTTGGTTCAGTTAAAGATGATGATGATGTTCAGATGATGATGGTGAGAATGAGGATGAGGATGATTGTGTGATGGTGATGATAGTGTTGATGATGATGGCAACAATGATGATGATGATGAGGATGTATAATGATAGATGATGGTCATGATGGTGATGATGATGGTGATGATGATGATGGTATAATGATAGATGATGGTGATGGTGCTGGTGATGGTGGTGGTGATGGTGAGGGTGAGGGTGAGGGTGAGGGTGAGGGTGAGGGTGAGGGTGAGGATGATGGTGATGATGATGGTGAGGATGATGGTGAGGATGAGGATGGTGGTGGTGATGATGGTGATGATGATGGTGAGGATGATGGTGAGGATGAGGATGAAGATGAGGATGAGGATGAGGATGAGGATGAGGATGAGGATCAGGATGGTGATGAAGTTGATGCTGACTGAAATGGCTGATAATACATATCTACAGAACATGTCACCACAAATACTGGATGACAAAACTTTCTCAAAATATTCTAACCACAAACCAGACTTCATATGTCTACATTGCATTACCAAAGTACTAATCTTAGTTATGACAATGGCGATGGCGAGGGTGATGGTGATGGTGATGGTGATGGTGATGGTGATGGTGATGGTGATGGTGATGGTGATGGTGATGGTGATGGTGACGGTGATGGTGATGGTGATGGTGATGGTGATGGTGATGGTGAGGGTGAGGGTGAGGATGAGGATGAGGATGAGGATGAGGATGAGGATGAGGATTAGGATGGTGGTGGTGATGATGGTGATGATGATGGTGAGGATGAGGATGAGGATGAGGATGAGGATGAGGATGAGGATGAGGATGAGGATGAGGATGAGGATGGTGAAGGTGATGAAGTTGATGCTGACTGAAATGGCTGATAATACATATCTACAGAACATGTCACCACAAATACTGGATGACAAAGCTTTCTCAAAATATTCTAACCACAAACCAGACTTCATATGTCTACATTGCATTACCAAAGTACTAATCTTAGTTATGACACTATATCCTGCAAACTAGAGGAAATATAAATTTCTGGGTTTCTGGGGCAAACAAGAGTACAGTCTCATGTACAATACTGTACAAACAGCTGAGAAAACAATTACTGGGGGTCACCATGTACAATAGCAATCTAAAGTTCAACTCACACGTGCAATTGGGTAAAAATACCACAATTTCAGTTATTGGCAATTGAAATTATGTATGGAATCATGTTTTTGCTGCCGCGTGAAAATCGTCTATGTACATGTAGGGCAAGTGTCTGGCAAGCTTTCACAGGCATAATTATAATATGATTCCTGTAACATTCAGAGTTTATACACTTACATATTTTTAAAATTTCTTGACTTCCAGTGACTTGCCAGAGCAGAAAACTTTCATTTCCATGACCATCTTTACATTTTTAAAGTGTTTTAAAATACATCATCGCAATACTTGCAAGCTCCCAATCACGGGTCATTTTAGAAATATCTTGAATAAATGATTTACCTTGACTATCCAGAAGAAATTGAGGAATTCCCCAACTGTTTGCTTCTGGAAAAAGTCTTTTCAAATTCCCTGACTTTCCAGAAATTCCTTGACCCGTGCAAAACGTGAAAATAAAATGAATGCCTAAATTTGAATATAAGTTAATCCTTTCAGCCAAAATGCACTCTAGCTGGAGCTGGTGTATACACTGGTATATGTTTCAACCTTTTTGGTTCTTGGGGTAGTTTAAACTTCTCCCGATTATGATTCCCGCACATACCTATCAAGCCAGGAGATGACCGACTTAGCGGCAGTCACGACCTCCGCCACCAGCACCAGGATGGAGGCGGGTACACTCTGAGGCATGCTGGTCCCGTTCTTGCCCGTGGGGATGGCACCATTGCTGTAGTTCCGTGCACGGCTCTGAAGGGACTTGGTCAGGCAGTTGGCCCTGGTGTTGAGGTTGAGGGTGACGGACTGGAGGGTAACCACGCTCTGCCGATAGTGCTGTGTCGGAATGAAATAAAGAGTGAGATTTAATTAGAAGAGTAACATACGCGCCATTTCTTTCGTGATTTTTCTTCAAGGTGGAAAAGTTGTGAGAGTTCATTTTTTTCGCAAATTTATTGCAGTTTAATTCACACTGTATGGAAGTGAACATTTTCTTGGTTGTTAAGTCTGAACCCCCCACCCCGTAAGATATGAACATGGTATACAGTACATGTACATGTAGGCCTATTGCCAAACATGAATGTGAGTTTTATGACTGAAAACAATTCACTCAGAATAGAATTATACTAATCCCTTTGAACTCCTTATTGGCCAACAAACCATAAATACACGTAATGGTCACATCACTTGAAAAGATTTCCACTCCTTCCTCAAATATTATTCATTAATCAACTGCCATAGTTTTCATCATTCTCTGCCTGGCTGCCTGCTCTAGCTTTTTCACACTGCTAGTTTCTTTTCCATAAAAAGAGAAAAGAGAAGTTTATATGAACAATCAAGTTCTGGTTTTATGGGTGACTAATATGCTTTTGATATCACTTCTAGATGTGCTGTTTGTACAAGTGTTATGGACAAATCAACCACATGTGTACATGTACTTAGCGATACAAACAAAAACAACAACAACCCTGATATGAATAATTGCAGAATGTCCTGAATTCGGAGCAATGCACTGAGAAAAAAATCAAGTTCGTAGAGAACAAAGACAATATTTATATCACCTGTGGACACAATCACAAAAAGAAAAAAAAAATTGAGATGTAAAAGCCATTTCCTATCCATGGCCAGAACACATGGTAGAGTTGTTAGGAATAACACCAATATTATAACATCTATCATCAACATTCAACTAGACCCATTCCACAGCCAGGGTTGTAGGCTCGAGTGAGTGGCAGAACCAGATTTTGGTAGGGAGAAGGGAGTTGAAACAACATTAAGGGCAAAAAAAAAAAAAATACAAAAAAGTTACAGAGAACAGCAAACAAAAATTGGAAAGAATATTAAATGTGTGCTGACAGGCCACATTTTTTTTCTCTCTCCCCTTTCTTTTTTTTTGAGCTGGGGGAGGAAGGGGTGGGGGAGGAACTACCCCATTGCCTCCCTGGCTGTGCACTTGGCTCAAGTGCACTTTCACTCTAATGAATATTTCATATGTGCATAAATAATCTGAAAACCTGTTGGTACTTCACTTCATTCAAGTACTTTACAAGTGCTGCATGTAGTTTCAGTAAGCGCAAGTACCATGAAGGTTACCGCTGTTGAAATTTTGGTACCATGTGAAAATCTCCTAGTCCCAGACAAAACGGCCAAAGCAAGTGACTTTCTGCCAGGTTATGCTCCTTTCCCAGCCCCCCCCCCAAGAATAATGTTTATTTCATCACTTTATGGGGAAAAAGCTTCAGGAATTATTTTCATGATGTATTAAAGTGGATGTTGAATTTTTGAAATAAGCACAGAATTAATTAATTGTACATACGGCAGGGTTCCACACTAACTTTTTTGCCTGCTTGCCCGTCGGGCAAGTGAAATTACCACTTTCAGATTTTTACTTGCCCGAATGAAAGATTTACTTGCCCGATAAACAATAAACAAAAACATTAAAAAATGATTTCTCACTAAATTCAAACAATAAGTTTTTTTTTATAGCATTGGACATTTATCATTTTGATTCTGGGGGTTGCAATAGGTGTGATTTTATGAAGTTTAGTCATAAAATTAAATACAGTCAATGAACAAAATAGTGTTGAAATAGACCTGAACACAAAATTTTAGACATATTTTTGTTGTTTATGGACATATTTTGCTCATTTCATGATCAAAATTTTACTTGCCCAATCGGGCAAGTAAAGTTTAACATTTTGAGTTTTTACTTGCCCCACATGAAATTTTACTTGCCCCGGGCAAGCGGGCAAGTGCTAGTGTCGAGCCCTGCATACGGTACAATAGCTCTAAGCCAGACATACGTGTACGGTAGGTGGACATCACAAGACACAATGCATTATTGGGACTTCTGATCTGACAAAACTGAATCACCAGAAATACAGTAGTTGGGTCCATTTGGAAAGTTTCTGTATGCATTTTCATTTAAAGGCAGGGGATCTCTTTTGCATGCCTAAAAATTAACATTGTGTAAATACAATGGCATTTAGCAGAAAATGCCATCTGGGAACCTTTAACAAAATATAGGAGCTAGAAAAAAGTGGAATTATAGTGACCGTGTGACTCAGATTTGAATTTTTTCTTGCGAGAAAAAAATTCCTGCCATAGAACGGCTTTTATTTTTCTTTTGCATTTTTCAAATTCTAGGCAATCACTGACCCCCAAATTTCACAGACATGCCCTTCATCAATAGCCTAAGGGCATGGGTTATCTTTTCCTAGTCTGCGGGGATGTTTGCAAATGAGATCCACTGCCTTTAAGGAATATGCCCACATCAAAATACAAAAGACACCCCCAATATATATTGTACATAATTCTTAGCAAATACAGTATCTGACAAGTTACTGTTTACAATATTACGTATTAAAAATCACTCATACTTCCATTTTGTGGTACCGAAGGAGAGTCAGACTTTTTTTGCGGATGTGATTTCACAGTTATTAAACACTTCACACCTCGCTTACGAATATTCCACAATTGCCCCCAACAGATGGAATGATGGTCAAATGGCTAATTGAGGATAACTCGTAATTTAAGACAAATAACGACATCCCCGAAACAATGTACAGAAATAGTGTCTGGGCTGTCAGCTAGCGGATAAAGGGAGTTATCACATTTCCCCCAACGATTGACCTGTTTCCTGTGGTTTCCAACACCATCCAGTTTCCTTCAAGAGTTAGGCCAAGTGTGGTGTTGGAATTCCTGGGTAAAATTCCTGTTTCATTTGTGATTCATAATAATACAGGTGTGGTGTATACAACAAAATGTCAAAACTGGGGCCTGTTTCATAAAGCTGTTCGTAAGTTATGCATGACTTTACCAATGACTGGTGATCAGTTCTTGTGCTAAGGCCCTGGTCACACTAGCAGTTGCGACTACCTGCGATCAAAT
>JZLH01S0031577.1:34484-44897 GCA_001188425.1 Eucidaris tribuloides
TTTTTGTCATCGTATGCAGTCAGTGACAAGTCCACATTAATGTTACGAGTGTGCACAGCAAAATCGGAAAGGTTCTTTTCCTCACAAAAGCAACACGATTTGAAAAAAAAATAACAGATAACATTGGCTACGACATCTTGAAATTATACATTCCATCATGAACATGTACTTCCTCAGTTTGTAGATTTGATACTTGAATAGCCAGAATAGATGTTGAAAAAATAATCAGCAGATGCAGTATGCAGTTTCCTGACTTCTTTGTATCACAATTATTTTCATAAAGTGTCGGGTTACCAGTACTTGACAGATGTCCCAAAACAAATCTCAGTTTCTATCAAAACAAATTTGACAGCTTTGAAGGAAATTAACTTTTTTTGAGATTACTCAAGGTATCTTCTTCTGTGACAAACAAGCAAACAATGAGAAGATTTCATGTGTCAAACTGGCTATTTACAAGTCCAAAACAATCTTTGTCACCTCCACAGACAATATACAGTTGAAAACAGGCCAAAAGATCCTTGAAGTGAAGCCATAAAATAATTGATTATTCCCAAAATAATTTTACAACCAGACTATTTTTCTTGTTCTCACAAACCAAAACTAACCAACAGATTGTTACCACACAGTTGCCATGGTTATGAAAGCAAATTTCATCTGTATATAGACACGTTGGACTTTTATTTTTATTTCATTTCAAAAAATCTTGTATAGCTCAGGCAAGAGAAAATCGACAAAAATATGTCAATATGCAATTTGTTTCCATACAATTGTTTATGTACAGAGTGTATTGAGCCCCGTGTGTGGATATTACAATTATGGATTTGAGACTTGAAAGTGTTTTATACAGTAGATTTGTAGGTTAATTTTTTCATCAAGTCACAGCTTACATGTATTTGATCAGAAGCAATACACACTCTATACAAGCATGTTAGTGTGCACTTTGATGGGACAGGAACACCTTGTCTTTCCCCTCATACGTCACACAAGTGTCCAGATCATAACAATAGACGGATTTGACCTTGAAAAGATGACACTGGGATATTAATAAATGAACAGGCCTGACACCTATTGGACTTGGAACACTAATCAAGTTCTTTATTGTTGATGTCAGCTGTGCACAAGTCAATTTGTTACTGATGACCATACAATTACAAGGGGAAAGCTCTAGATCCATGTATTTCTTTGCAACCCACAAAACTTATTCCTCAGACTTCCAGTTGATATACAGTGTACAGCATTAAAGTCATATTATTTTGTTGATCAGGAATGATTCAAATATTTAGGGATATGGTTTTAAATGTACTCAATTAGTAAAAGAAGAAAACAAAAAACTTAAAATAATGGCTATGCACAAATTTTTGACTTTGAGTAAGTCCACTTCATAAGCTGATATGATTTTTATTGTAAATAAAGTGAGTTTCCAAACCACTTGGAAGAAAGGGTATTATTGACATCACGTACAGTATACCCAACACTGTAAATTGAATATTGTCCACCTCAAACACTTTTGCTAGGAGCCAATGCAAGTCTGCTGTATAAAGTAAGCATAACCACAATAGTTTGGTGCAAAATATCTTGGTCATGCACATTACATCACACAAGGAAATGGGGAAGTCCCTGAATTTTATTGATTCACACTTGGGTAAGAAAATAATGTAAATATGTGAAGTTGAACACACTGAATTGATTGAACCACAAAGTGATATGATTTTAAAGGTTTACTAAGAAGAAAAAAAATCACTGCACATGTTGCGATATTGGCAAAATTTGAACACCACAGTGATATTTATTGTGCTGCAAGTCTACAGGAAGTAGGGTACCATAAGTATAGATTGTAATTCTAGCAACTATGATTAGTACCATGAGAAGTTGAATATATTCACCTGTATTCTGACAGCAGTCAAATATGATTTAGCTTTAGCTAAAAAATATGTATGTTCCCAAATTGCTATGGTGCAAAGTGATGCATGTACTGTCGATAGGAATTTTAAGCAGATGTGTAACAACTTGTTCTTGTTGATTTTTCTTATATGATTATCATATCTAGAGACAGTGATTTTCCATTTCAAAAAGTGATCTTTTCCATTTCTGAAAACCTGTAATTCCATTTCAACTTGATCTAAAAATGGAAATTCCATTTTGTCATAGAAAATGTACAAAGCAAAAACATGAATTCCATTTTGCAGGTTGAATTCCATGAATTTTCACATAAAAAGTAAAGAACCAAATGGATTTTCCGTCTGCTCTTTCTGATGAGGTATAACTCAGATATCCTTAACACCTCATTAATCTTTTGGATGCTATAATGTAAAATATAGTCGAAAATCTCGGGCCCCACCCCCCCCACCCCCGAGATTTTTCATTAATTAATTAAAAAATAAATAAATACATTCAGAATCTGTTACTGGTGTGAGATGACCTTTGGGCATAAGGCTTTCAAATAAAAAAATATCCCCAAAACTAAACTTGGGCTTTAATGAATAATGAGCTTTGAGTCACAAAAAGGAGCCAAACTATTATGTGTTTATCTAGAGCTTGATACTAGCACTTGCCCACTTGCCTGGGGTAAGTAAATTTGGTTTCTGGACAAGCAAAGAAGCTAAAAGTTATGTAAATTAATTTTACATTACATGCCCAAGTGAATAAATCATGCATTTCGACTATAAAATCAAGCCTTTTCTTCTCTTGGGCAAGTAAAAATTTTGTTCAGGCTAAATGGATGAAAAAAAAAAAGTTTGTTTGCCCGATTGGGTAACCAGCCAAAAAGGTTAGTGTGGAGCTTATCAAACACATCCTCAGCACGTCAGAGTCCACTTGGGCGCAGACGTGGGTGGCAAATCAGTGGGTTGTGGTCCAACGTTGGGCCTTGGCTGTTGCACTATGTACATGTAGGTCATGACCACTTGTTAAGCAGTACTCTACCATGTGGCACGTCAAGGCAATTATTTTCGGTCCATCAAGAAGTTTCATCCACGGAAATAAACACAATCATCAGTTTTGTTGTGAATTTTCACGCAATTGTACTCGGGTAGCGTGTTAACTCGACCTTGATTTTTTGTTGTCATGAATTGTTAATGAGGCTGCTACCGTGCTACGTCATAATTTGCGTGATACGTTTAAATATCGTCATTGTGTGCCAAATATTTAGGGGGACAAATACTCAAAATAGATGGGTTACAAAGAGTTTGTTGTTTGTCGTTTGCAGAAATGGCATCTCGTAAAGTTGAGGGTCCTATAAGGCTCTTGATCAGGTGTCAAAAACAGCTGTATCATTTTATGATATTGATGTCTTCCATGAAATAGCGGTCAATGAAATAAAAATATCACCATGATCGCACAGCTGGCCAGAAATCGTTGGTTGTCCAGCAGTAGGGCCCTAACACATATTCCCGGCAGAAGGGTCTTAACAGTAAATTTTCTCTAATTTGAGAAATATTGCCTTTTTTGATATTTGGATCAAAAAATATCATACTACTTTGATTTCATGTGAAAAGAGCCAACAGTTTTCAAGTTAGAGACAATTTAGTGTCAAGATCCTTCTGCTGGGAATATATACATGCATGCTAGGGCCTTTCTGCCAGACAACTAATGAAATAAGGTTAAAAGAGGAAACAAAATGGTGATGGCAAATGGTTACAATGAGTCAGTGACTGGTGGTTTTGTTCCATTTCATTATTAACTGGGCCAAACACAGTGACATAAAATGTCCGTCAGATACACAGTACACTAAAAAGAATCCTTATGGTATAACCAGGGAGGTGGGAAAAGGGCCTGTTAGAACTGTGAGTAGTTAAAAGCACCAATCTCTAGATTTAAACAAAATCAGTAAAATTAGGAATATTTGGAAACCAAAACAACAACTTGTCCATCCAATGTTCAAAAGTTAGTTATGGCTTGATCAATATTGTACAGAGAATACACACAAGTAAAGTAATAGTACCTCAAGTTTGAGGAGAAGATTACAAGGAATGGACCATCAAAATATGATAAAGCAGTTCTTTCCAAGTTCCCAGGGTTGGAAATAAAGTCTTACATTGACATATTTTATTAATTTATCTTTCTTTTTTGGGGGGCGGGGGTAGTCTGCAGGCACAGACTTTATTTTGGCACTTAAATTTTACAGTGCCTTGAGCCAAGACTAATCTTGTTGCTCAGTGCTTGTGCGGAGCAGCTATAACACAGGGCCTATGGAAGAACTAGTCTGCAGCACAGATTGTTCAGACCCTGATTTGCGTAGCACAATGGACAAGGGTTTATGCCTGTAAACTGGGGGGGGGGGTTGGGGGGGAGTAATCAAGTCTGGTTTAATGATGCTGATTAGGAGCAAAATAACCCATTACAAACACTGAATCACTCATGGAATAATCTCATAAAATCTAAATCTGAATCAGAGACAGGGCGTCCACAAGATGAAATTTGAGCTAATCCATTTTGGAAAGTGATTACATCATTAAAATTAAATCAATTTATACTATATTTTTAAGATGTACATGTATGTACACATGTAGTAGAATTAAGTCCCCATGACAAAACACATTTAATGAGAGGATGAAGTTAAAGCCCCCATTTTTCCATTTAAAAAAATCAAAATTCCATTTTTCAAATTTTCCATTTTCCGTGATTTTCCGTGTTACTCAAAATCACGTATATAAACACCATATATTGCATGATTACAACTCGGCCTCAGTGAAATGGAGCAGCCGTAGTCATGACGGCCAGAAGAGGAGCCTGTAGAGAGGTTTGATAGGGCCATTAAAAGTTACTCTAAAGCTTGGTAATGGTATTATTTAGTTAAAGAATGATTATGATTTTAAACATTTTAAAATTTGTTTGTGTTGTAATTTACTACATATTTTAAGGTTATTGCTTCAGCATTTCATGATTTCCCATTTTCCGTGTTACACTTCCTATTTCCGAGATTTTTCTCCGTTTTCCGTATCGCGGAGGAATGGTGGCTTTAGATTACATTTGTAAGTTACATTGTACCTGTGAATTTGTAAGCAATGATACTTTGTACTTTGTACACAGATTGCAACACACATCTCCAAGGTAAAGGTTATAACATTTGTCGCTTGTTTTGCAGGATGCAACTGATCCTAGAGTCGGAGACGACTTGCTCTATCTTTAGGACATATCACATCGGAGTCATCGGATCGACGCGCATCCCCTCCTAAATTTAAATCGCTGTCGACGTCATGCGTACATTAGCTGGTCCCTCATGTACCATCCAGTCATGAATGGTGATTAGTAGCACCTGCTGCCCAGCAAAAACTCCCATCCTATCGGCAAATCCACATCCACCCCATAGCTACCCGAGAGACAAACCTACACAATATGTATATGAATGTGTTACATATCCCTTGATGGCAATACCATCGCATCTTAGCGATGATATAACGCGGGAGGGGGGGGGGAAGGGTGTAAGGAGAGGGGGAGGGGACTACCCCAGCCAAAACTCCCAACCTATCAGCAGATCCACAGCCACCCCACAGCTACCTGAGAGAGAAACCTACATGTGTATATCCCACAATGGTGTGAGTCTCGGTTCCAGCCATGCGACTTTTTCCATCCCGCATGAGTAACTATTATCACTCCCTCTCTTGAACTTTTTCTGACTTCACCCGTGCCTGAGTCGACTGAAAGAAATCTACCTTAGAAAACTAGTCTTAGTTCAAGACAGTTAACTGATGATAGTAGACCTAATTGCTTTAGGAAATAGGATAAGTTCTTGCATCTGGAAGCCAGACTAACGATGGTGATGCCATCATACTATATCTTAGTCTTGTTTCGAGACGTAAGAATTTATCTCATACTGTATACTAGAGAGATTACTATCATCAATTAACTGTCTTGAACTGAGACTAGTGTGGCCTGTGGTGAGGTCCCGTTCTCAAGGCAGAGTGAAGGTAGAAAAAGTTGGAGAGGGAGAGTACTAGTACTGTGGGTATGGAAAAAGTCGCATGGTCTGGAACCGAGACTAAGGGGATGGGGGAAGGGGGCTGCCCCAGCCAAAACTCTCACATCCTATCGGCAGATCTACATCCACTCCAAGGGAAACCTTCATGCCATAACATCACATCTAATGAATGGCTTAAAGGTAAATGACATGATTGGGGGTAGTCCTCAACTTGGGCTGAAACTACTCTAGAATCAAGTAAACTATGCAAAGATTCTCCTGTGAAAATCTTGTAGTCAAACGTTGACTTATTCTAAAATAACAAATGTCAATATCCCTCGTGGCAGGCAAACCTACTGTGTGGCTCTCTATGGGTCCTATTTTTATTGTGCCCCGATAGAATTGAAACACTACTATGTTCATGCTTGATTCTCCTTAAGTAAACAAATTACAGACAAATCCTTCCAGCTGGTGTATAGTTGGTATATATTTCAACTGATTTGGTTCTTGAGCCTTTTTCAAGTGTCCCCAATCATGTCACTAACCTTTAATGGCAGCAGTAACACTTGAGAGGGAGCTCCTGGACCTAAAGTCCCCCCCCACGGAATATTACAAAATGGTCAGCGTCATAAAGTCATGGCATGGTAGGTCAGAGACCATATCCCCACCCCACCAGGCGCGCAACCCCAACAAGAGCCTCAGCTCCGACCCCAGAATACTTTCTGTATCTATGAATCTACGCCTCTAACCCTAATCAGTGCTGGGCTTTTCTGGGTATTACTTATATCTGGGGGGCGGGGGGTGATTCGCCCCCCTCGGCGGCGACGCGCCGATCCGCCGAAAAGTCGGCACGGCACGTTGCCATCACGTAAATTACAAGACTGTATAGTAAATTATCCGTAATTGAACTGTATATTAATTAATTATGCTAAATTATGCATAAAAATCATAATTAAGCTGTAAATCATTAATTAAAGCTCCAAAAATGCTAATTTTTTGGTCTAGACTCTCTTTTAAGTGTTCTTAGAAAATGTACTTGACAAAAATCCAGAATCGAAATGAATTTCCTATGTATTTCATTGTTTTGTGAATTTCTTATGTATTTCTTTGTTTTTAAACCTTTTGTTTTCTATTGTTTTTTTATGAAATTTGTTGGGGACACTTTTGCGATCATAAACAGCACAAAATTACTTAATTTCAACCAGTTAAAGTAAAAATAATCATACATTTATGAATTTTGGCTGAAAACACAATTTGTATTGAAATTGTACACAAAATCACGTTTTTGAGCGATTTTTGGGGTGACATGCATGTACAAAATGTTACGTAACTTCGGAACCGCGTACCCGGACGTCGCAAATTTGGTCTTAAAAATGCGCGAGACTCGAGAGAAAAAAGTCATGAAACGCCGCGGCAATTGCTTCTCGCATTGCAGACATATCGCGCGAAACGTCTAGGGGGGGCGGATTCCGCCCCCCAGCCTTTTTAGGGTTAAGATTCAATTATGAGTTTCCCGTCTCCCGCCCCCTCGTTATGATTTTTGGGCCTCGTTAGCGGCCAAAAATCTGAAAAAATTTCATTATTTTGAAAAATTCTTTTTAAGCGTCACATTTTCGTTGATTTGAGAAGTTTTGATAGGAAACGAGTCTCAGAAATGAGACTTAAGGGAGAAGGCACCAGCAACTAACAGGCATAAGTTAAGAAAATATTTGAGTTCTTGCCAACCAATCAGATTGCACGTGCACCGCAGGGAGTTGACCATGCGTGACCAATGCATGCCACGCGACGTGTGTTAGCCGCACCGTGGTACTGTATGCACTGTTTGAATTGATAAGCTCCTCCCCGTATATCTGTTTCTGCAAGTTTTGTCTTAGGGTAAAACTTACAAAGACGTAAAATAAACACAAATTAACTAATTTATAGGGCCTTGATGAGGGTGAGTATCACACAGTACCCCTTATTTACGCTGTTTTTGTCACCATGTACCATAATTCTCACAATACTCACAATGTCATTTTTATTCTTAACTTATGCCTGTTAGTTGCTGGCGCCTTCTCCCTTTAAATAGAGTAGACCCAATATTGATCTTATTTTGTCGGTTCCCTGTTGGTTCATTTCACTCGTATCTAGGTTGAAATAATGAAATCCTGCAAATTCAAATAATGAATAATGAAATAGTTCCCTCATTAAGGGCTGAAAAAAATGTGACGGGGAAACTCATAATTGAGTGTTAACAGCCTTATCTTATCACTGATACAGAATATAATCATGAACCGTTGTGAAAATATGTGTATGCAGTATATGCACTGTAAATGGAATAATGTTTATGATATGTACTTACAGATGACAGGCAGGCTCACAGACAGACGTTTTTCTCTCAGTACTCCATTTTTGTCTGTCCTTCTGCTGTCAGTTACTGGGGGAAGGAAGGCTATTTTTGTACTTTTTCAGAGTCGAGAACTTGGTGTAATGTACACTTTGAATTGGAATGACTAACATCTCATCCAGTCCTATCAGATTTGTTTTGCAATGTTCAATAAGTTGACGAATTGTTATAAAGTTGGAAACATATCATCTGTATCAGTTAGAAGTATACGGTTAAAGATACAAGTTTACAACATCTACACTTGCTTTTCTAACTCAAGCTCTTCACTATCCTGTAGCCATGACATAAAAGTGAATTTTTATTCATATAAAGTGAATTTCCAGCCCTATGCCATTGCGGGAGGTTAAGTTTTACAGGAATATTTTAAGATTTCAATAATTGTAGAACTTTATTTACTTGCAGATGAGCTAATTTATTGGGAGTGAAATATTAAGAGAAATACAGTCGTCAAAGAAATTATTTTTCGTGAACAATGATGTAAAACTACTGTAGACGTATATAATAAAACCTTGAGTTTCTCTTTTCCTTCATTGTTTTGTTTTGATATCATCCAGTACTGAATCATGTTAACTAAATACAAGTAACCACAGATATGTAGTTTATCTAGAGTGGGGAGACTGCTAGTCGCCATTCCCACTGGTGGGGAGACTAGTGTTCATACATAGTCCCCACCCACTACAGGTAATGGCCTTCATTTCCAAGCCCACAACGTTTGTAATCAGGAAGAAATTGGTCCAACACGATTTTAACAATAACGGACAAGTTATAATTACAGAAACATACCTCGCCTATCGCTTTTTGTCATGAGTATACCATTCATAATAAGATAAATCACAGCTTTTCAAATTGTTTGTAAAAGTGTCATCCCTATAAAAATCATGTTTAATTCAAATAAGGTGTGCTGGTGGGTAAATTTCTCTTGAACGAAAGATAATGTGAGGTAACATTTTCATTTGTTTTGTAAATTATACATGGCTGATTGATAGGATAAACTCTCCTCACATGATGCTATACTTATCTCTATTCTACCTTCAGATTAAATGTGAGAAGAGTTCGTGCTGGTTTGACCCATCTTCCAAATAAATGCTCCTACATGATTGTATTTTTAAAACTGCTGTCAACTCACATCCTACATAATCACTGTTATTCCTGCTAACTTGGTGTTAACAAGCTGTAACAAGCGGGGATATAATTACTATTGCCTGATTAGTTCAAGGACCCAATCTCACCCCTCCCCCACTCAATCAGCAACCCCCTCCCCCCAAAACCTGACAGATTATGATCAATCACAGTAATTAAGGCATTAATTCTATTTCAAGAAGATTAAAAAAGTCAATGTGTTGGGGTGACATGCTCATGAATCACTGCAGTGTTTAAAAAACAAAATGAAATTGCGTCTTTCATCGCAGAGCGTCGACATGATCTACGCAACGCAACATCGTAAGTAAGGATCACCAGCTCATTTCCTACTTCCCATCCTACTGTGGCGCGCCGATAGTAACGCTCCGCCACAAGCGCTGCCGCGTAAACTACGTATGGGTGATGCGGGGGATGAACACGCAAACACCACGTTCGGTAGTTACGTTTCTTGATCTCCGTGGAATACGGGAATGTTCTGTGGTGGAAGCGATAAGCGCGGGGGCTGGAACAAAATGGAGGCAGGCCGGGGGGATGTGCCCGCATTTCCTGAACACAAACTAAATTTAGATGGATGGAGTTGGTGAACTATGTTAACCCGTTGGCTATGGGAACCGGATGCACCATGTATTCCATTGACTCTGTGGGAATTACAGAATAGACTTGGTGGAAATGGGTTAATGTGCAAGTAATTAAAGTCTGCTTTTACTTTTTAGTCTTTTGATGTTGTTGTTGTTCTCAATATGATAACTACCCAACCCATTAAAACAGCAAACAAAAGTTACAAAACCAAAAGAAAATAAAAATAAAATAAGAACACCCTCCCCCCCTAAAAAATAGGAGTGAATGATATTGATTCCAAATTAAATCTATGATGACAGATTAACCCTATTTTCAGTATGTTGATCCATGGTTGATACTAGAGATGGAGTTGAGGCCGTCCTCAAGGCCAGATGTTGCTGGCTTTGGCCTAGGCCTCGGACCGAGTCACATG
>JZLH01S0031577.1:55756-60756 GCA_001188425.1 Eucidaris tribuloides
TACCTGATTCGTCGATCACAGTGAACCCCTTGTAGCCCGTCGGCACGACGATGAACCCCGATGGAGTAACATGGATATTACCCAATACTCTCTTGTTCCCCAGACTGATGGTTCGCACATGCTGTCCGTTGACCGGGTTTATTTCGTATATGTTCGAATCATCGCGCCTAGTGGCCAATACCATTCCGTGTTTGTCGACTGCAACATATACAGTATGACACCCTATATTCTCCCAAGGGAGTCGGATGTCCCTCTGATGTTCCCATTCTTTACTGTACAAACTAATACACACCTTGTTTCCCTCACCACATACAAATGTATTAGCATCAAGAGATCTACACGATGTAATACTTGTTTGGTCGCTCACAGATACTTGGCTCTTGTTTCCAGTATTTATGTGTACGGTCCAGTAAGAATACGGAGGAGATCTAGAGGCGTAATATGTGCGGGAACTCCGGCCAATCATCACTTCGTTGTTACCAATGTGATCAAAACACATTTGGTCACCGGAGTGGTTTGATATTTTGATTTCCTCCACGTCTAGTGGCCAATGATAAACCACGTCACCAACCATCTGCCTCTCCGGCTGCCTTACAAATTTGACCTCACGAGCAACGGTAGAGATGGAGTCGATCATCTGAGTTTCAAAGTTTCCTGATAGACTGCTACTCACCAGTTCACAGATAGAGTCGGCATTCTCAACTTGTTCCCTCTTATCACTGATAATAGCTGCATCAGTCTTATCACGGGAATTTTTCAGCGAATCTAATGCCGCAGTAACATCCGTCTGTAGCTTCGTTAGTTTTTCAGTGATGGATTGGCTTATACGAACAAGTTTGTCTCTCAGGCTACGTTCCTGTCCCGTTATTTGCTTGTGTTCCTTTTCTGCTTCCTTGCACTTAGCCCTCAGTTGGGCATCTCTCCACTCATTTATCTCTTTTATTTTCTCATCAGCTTGTCGATTTATTTCTTCTTCCTCAACCTTTCGTCTGTTGTCTACTTGTCGAGAATCCTCCCCAACTGCTGCACTAATTTCACCGTCAATGCCTTTGAACACCTTTTCAGTGTCACAAATACATTTCCTCACTTGAGTATCGAAATTTGATAAGTCCTTTTCTCTTTCTCCAATCATCTCCAACTGTTTGAGTAACAGCTCATGCTTTTGTTTCACCGCTTCATCTATGTCAAGCATACGGTGCCCTTGATGAGTTGTAAGTCCGCATGTATGGCATATTCCTTTCTTACATGGCTCACAATATACCTCGACGGGTTTTGTCTTATGTACCTCACACTTCCATTTGGTTGGTGCGTCCACATCCAGTATAGTGGTCATTCTTTTCAGCACATTTAGCGCAGAGGCGTCGTTTTCCTTCCATGCGATACGTGTACTGTTCCTCGGACTGGCAACCGCACTCTTCGCATTTCTTTTTCACGGCCTCGAAATTCGTCGCCATTTTGATTGATTACAATTTTGTTGTTGAAATCGGAAGTCAAATGTGCTTTACAATACTTATACAACTGCGATATGCACATGAAGACAATCGCAAAATGAAACAGTCATACATTTCCTAACGCATCAAATCTAGTTTATGATTATACAATTATCTCAGAAATGGACTATGTACATGGGTGTTGCATTGAAATGACACCAGTGCGCGAGTGCCAATGCAATTTAATATGAAATAGTCATATGATATTGCTCAAAGTCCGCGTTTGTCTACCTAGATACACCAGGTCTCTTCAAAAGTTTGTGATTTTTAGGGTAGTACCTTTATACCTCTTATCATTCGATGGAAGTGAACAAACTCAACCCATAAACACACGTACTGACACATTCATATAAAGATTACACATAAATACATGTACATCACACTTGAACACAACCACACATACAGTATAGCCTACATCACTGGCAGATAGACAGACAGATGGACACACACAACACCCGACCACTTTCACGACCAAGATTGTTTTAATGCTATACAGATTGTTTAAGGATATCATATTTTTGGCATATTATATGTAATTTGTTATTTTTTATGATTGCTAGATAAGCCATCTTCAAAAGCAAAATATCAGGATACATTTATTTATTTCATCGTTTATACAACTTTTACAATCATTGAACTGGACTTGGTAGCACTGAAAAATACCTCAAGATCACTAAACGAGTTATATATCTGTATTAACTAGAGTGTATGATAGTTGGGAGGATAAATCTTCAAAAGAATCAACCATAGATATACCAGTACTGAATTATTAGCATTTGACCGTGATGAATATCAAACCTAAGCGGTAAACGCATTTCATAATAGCAGTAAATACTGACAGTCGTAATTAAAAACCAAAAAATTAACATTTGACTTCAAAACTTTGACAACAGAATTCTTTTAAAATCTTGCTTGTTGTAGAACAGTTTTCTTTAAAAATGAGAACTGCTTCCAATGAAGTACTTTTGCTTGCGGTGATTGTTCTGTCAATCTGACAGAAAACTGATCCCAAATTACCTTTTAATGGTTTTATCATACCTCAGTACTTGATATATGTGTATATTCACACAACTTGGGAGATTCAATTTCATAAAAACAAAATGCAGAATGATGGCACAGTTGACCTACACCATCTGCCTTATTCCGACGTTCTATCCTCCAAAAACAAACAACCAACCAAACAAGAAATATTCGGCTCATTTATTTAGGAGTTTTGTGGATTTTTTTTGGTGATGATTATGATGAGGTTGTCGATGAAATTAATCGTTCAAACTACATCTACTATTCCTCCCCTCCTCCCCTGTTACTACTACTACTACTACTACTACTACTACTACTACTACTACTACTACTACCACTACCACTACAACTACTACTACTACCACTACTACTACTACTACTACTACTACTACTACTACTACTACCACTACTACTACTACTACTACTACTACTACTATTACTACCACTGCTACTATGCTACTATTACTACCACTACGTCTACTACTATAACGACGATTTTACTACTACTACTACTACTGCTACTACTACTACTACTACTACTACTACTACTACTACTGCTGCTACTACTACTACTACTACTACTACTACTATACTACTTCTGCTTCTACTAATACTACCATTACGTCTACTACTATTACGACTACGACTACTATTTCTACGACTACCACCACCACTACTACTACTACTACTACTACTACTACAACTACTATTACTACTTCAAATACTACTACCACTACTACTACTATTACTACTACTACTTCTAGTACTATTACGACTACTACTAGTACTATACTACTACTACTACTACTACTCGTACTACTGCTACTACTACTACTACTACTACTACTACTACTACTACTACTACTACCACTTCTACTACTGCAACTGCTGCTACTACTACTACCACTACCACTACGTCTACCACTATTACAACGTATTTTACTACTACTACTACTTCTACTACTACCACCACCACTACTACTACTACTACTACTACTACTACTACTACTACATTACTACTTCTTTTACATTACTACTACTACTTCTACTACTACAACTACCACCACTACTACTACTACTACTACTACTACTACTACTACTACTACTACAACTACTATTACTACTTCAAATACTACTACCACTACTACTACTATTACTACTACTACTTCTACTTCTACCACTACTACTATTACTACCACAGCTTCTAGTACTATTTCGACTACTACTAGTACTATACTACTACTACTACTACTCCCACTACTGCTACTACTACTACTACTACTACTACTACTACCACTTCTACTACTGCAACTGCCGCTACTTCTACTACTACTACTACTAATACCATTACTACTACTGCTACTATGCTACTATTACTACCACTACGTCTACTACTACTACTACCACTACTACTACTACTACTACATTACTACTTTTTTTACATTACTACTACTACTTCTACTACTACTACTACTACCACCACTACTACTACTACTACTACTACTACTACTACTACTACTACTACTATTACGACTACGACTACTACTTCTACGACTACCACCACTACTACTACTACTGCTACTACAACTACTATTACTACTTCAAATACTACCACCACTACTACTACTATTACTACTACTACTTCTACTTCTACCACTACTATTATTACTACCACTGCTTTTAGTACTATTACGACTACTACTAGTACTATATACTACTACTACTACTACTACTACTACTGCTACTACTACTACTACTACTACTGCCACTACTTTTACTACTATTTCTACATTACTACTGCTTGTACTATTACTACTACTGCGGACACGATGCTACTATTACTACTGCCCCTAGCACTACTTTATGACTACTACGACTACTTCTACTTCTAGGACTACAACTAAGACTTCTACTATTACTTCTACTACTACTACTACTTAAACTACTACTACTACTGCTCCTCCTATTTCTACTGCTGCTGCTATGGTAATACGAGTACTACCACCACACTACTACTACTTCTCCTTCTACTACTACTACTACTACTATTACTACTACTGCTACTATGCTACTATTACTACCACTACGTCTACTACTTTTACGACGATTTTTACTACTACTACCACTACTACTTCTACTACTATACTACTTCTACTTCTACTAATACTACCACTACGTCTACTACTATTAAGACTACGACTACTACTTCTACGACTACCACCACCACTACTACTACTACTACTACTACTACTACTAATACTACTACTACAACTGCTATTACTACTTCAAACAACTACTACCACTACTACTGCTATTACTACTACGACATCTACTTCTACCACTACTACTATTACTACCATAGCTTCTAGTACTATTACGACTACTACTAGTACTACACTACTACTACTACTACTACGACTACTACTACTACTATACTACTACTACTACTACTACTACTACCACTTCTACTACTGCCACTGCTACTACTAC
>JZLH01S0031577.1:63256-67685 GCA_001188425.1 Eucidaris tribuloides
TTTGATTAAAAGTTATAAGGTCACAATCCTGATAACTTCGTATTTACTTTTGGAGCAGTTTTGGCAGTACATGTGTAATGCACTAGTCTCGATTCCAGACCCTGCCACTTTTTCTCCCTATACGTAGCAGTGCAGGTGCAAAGCACCCACACCATGTGACCTCAGTTGAAGGGTTATTCCTAGAGACTAATGTGAGTCAAAGCAGTTGACTGAGGATAACAGTTTCCTTCTCAATATAGGATTGGTTAATCTAAAGGTCTAGAAGCCAGACTAGTTATGTACATTGTATTCCCATAGACTACATGTGATAGAAGTCCTCTTTTTGTCAGCTTGTCACAAGCCAAATGGTGAAAACCATTAATTTCTTGACATGAACTTGAAATGTTCAGAATATTCTGCTATCATACTTACTCTAGCTATAATGTAGCTAATGTTGTCATGGAACTGCATATGAAATATGTTATATGAAGCTATATATGGGGATTAGCGATCATGTTTAAAGGTTGTGCTTTTTATTTGCACACAGAATCATTTTACTCTGATTTGATTCAACCAAAGAAAGAAAGTGTGAAAAATGTGAGATTAATAATTTAAGGTTTTGAAATACAAGCCATAAATCATTTGAAATTTATCCGTTGTTGAAGTTTGTATTGTGTAAGGATAGTTTAGGTTTCAGACACTGGATTATAGTTTTCACCCACTGATATTAAATTTTATAGTGTTCAACGGAGGCAACGATAGCTTAGCAATCTTTGAACTGTACTGATGTCAGCTTTTGACCTCGGAAGCTCTGATCAGCAGGTATTCATTTTTCACTAAATGCTATACAAACTTCTGGGTACTTAAATGACAATGAGCGACGTTATTTCAGTGTATTCTCTTTGAATTTAATCAATGCTTATTTTTGCGAAACCAGATATTTCAGCACTGAGGCTTTTGTGAGAAGAGAAACTTGCGTGAATCTTTGTACTATAAATGTTTTTAGCAATTTATTTACTCGATAAGCTCATTTCAGTGTGTGCAAATCATGGACACAACTATTACGACATTATATAGACTGTTGTTCTCTCATCATTTATGAAGTAAAGAAACATACAAACAGTTAATATCTCTGCTGTCCTTTAAACAAAAACAAACAATTCCAGAGGGTACATCTTTGTCATACATTATTGGGCCTCGTGACCTTTGACCTTTGACAAGTAACTCCGAAGCTTCTTCAATTCATTGGTGAGTTTAAATGCATACTTCCCCCAAGATACATCAAAATCCGATAAGCCAATCTTAAGTTATCCCGATAAAGATACCAAGTAGCGGGCCTCTTGACCATTGACATTTGACCTTTGTAATGAACACTGAAATCCAATCAATTCGAAATTCTGCATTTTCCTGTTTGCAAAATCGCAAATTTTGACCAAACTGCCTAACGTTATATCTGTAAGAACGATTTGGGGTCTTCATTTGCATCAGTCATGCATTTCTCATTCTTCTTAAAACAGTTTCAACTCAAAATCTAAGTTTTTACCAGAATGATAAAAAGTTCATTTTTAACCCCCAAATTACCCCAAAATAAAAATATCATGATTGGTTCAATGGCAATACTTTGGGTATAATCAGCACACTTATTTAGTAGGATGATAGGGATCGGCATCGCAAAAACCTAGCCACTGTCATGATAATTCCGGTACTAATCCCTCAACATGATTTTTTAACCCCAAATGACTAAAATTTAACCTTTTAGCCAAAAATCAACCAAACGGCCAAAATAAAAACTTGAGAACAATGATCATATTTGTTAGATATCTATACAATTTTCTCACCAGAAATTGTCAAAATTTTGGAACCGATACTAACTTACAGATCAAATTCTTTTTTTTTACTAAAAATGATAAAATTTTACATTTTTTAAGGGAATATTGCCAATTTTAAAATGAAGTACAAAAGATTGTTTTCATTGGTAATCAGCATCCTCTTTTACCTATATTATGACTGTTTCACCTTACATTTATACAGTTTTAACCCCCAAATCTGATTCTTACCAAAAATAATAAAATTATTTGTTTTTGCCTCAAAGTGGCTCAAAACTCTAGGGTCAATTACAGTGCTTTTATCAGATTCAGCGCAAAATTCTAGATAGGATAAGACTTTCAAACATTCCCCAGAAAAAAAAAATCTAATTAAATCCAGTTATCTCCAGTGGTACATGTATAACACAAAATACCAAAAAGGTGTTGTTGCTAGACAAAGTTTTGTTGCTAGGCAACCTTATGATCTACATGTAAACTTAAGAATACTTCAGGTTGCGATGGATATTGTGAGGTTTAAAGATTAATGCATATTTTGTCATTTTCAGTATAATAATGAGCTTTTTCTCAACACACAAATAATTGACTAATACACCTCGGTCCTAAGTAATTATGCCATAAAAATTACATTTTTAAGGTGTGAAAGGTTAATTTTAGTGTGGTATAACACATTTCTTCGTAATATGTTGCGGTTGCTACGGTTATTTTCCAACTCTGACATCACTTAAGTATCAAATCAATGACATTGTAGTAATGAAATGTATTTAGTATTGTTTTCATATAGTTATTAGTTACAAACAGAAAATCTCATTCAAAATGGAAAATTCACCCATTTGTGCATGAGCTGAAATGGTTGCTAGGGAAAAGGATGTTGCTTGGCAACAAGATTAGATAAATATTTTCTTCCTTTTTATGCTTGGTTATCCAGGACATTTCCATCTTTACATATTCAGTGGTTTCATACCCGAAAATGGTACATTAATAACTAAAATGATAAAATTACATGTAAAATATTCATAGTGTAAAAGTTTGTGTTTTGGGTACAAAAAGGGGCGTGGTCTATTCAAAGCTGCTTTCCATGGTTATGCTACACGTTACAGCAAATAATATGCTTAATTTTGAAAAATTCAGAAAATTTTATTTAAAATAAGGTATAATCTAGCCATAATCCAGTCCGAGGGGGGGGGAGATAAACTCCTTAAATAAGCCGCTTTTTGGCCTCTCGCCGCTCACCTATTATAACACGTGTAGTCTATGGGAATACAATGTACATAACTAGTCTGGCTTCTAGACCTTTTCGATTAACCCACCCTATATTGATAAGGAAACTGTTATCCTCAGTCAACTGCTTTGACTCAGACAAGTCTCTAGGAATAAATCTGCAACTGCCGTTGCATGGTGCAGGTGCTTTGCACCAGCACTACTACTTATAGGGAGAAAAAGTGGCAGGGTCTGGAACCGAACCTAGTACATAACATATGTACTGCAAAAAATGCTCCAAAAGTAAGTACGAAGTGATCAGGATTGCGACCTTATAACTTTTGATCAAAAATATAAATTAACTTATAATTTTCACAAAATGTTGTTCACATATTTGGGCAAATTCTGGAAAAGTATGGCATCATTTTTTTTTCGTGAAATCTTGATTTATGAGAAAATATGCATTCTTAATATTTCAGATTTCTGGGAAAAAATGTCAAAAAACAAGGTTTTTGACCAAAAATCACAATGAAAGTCACCCTAAAAGGTGTTAAGTGTGGTATCAAATTGTAGGAAATTTAATGTGCTTTAAAATGCCACCACATTCATAGGGATTGGACCTTTCAAACAAATTTTATCTTAAAAACTTGAACATTTATCAAAATGGCGGCCATTTTGGGCGCCATCTTGGATTTGGAGGTGTTCGCAACAAATTTTTTGAGGTAGACCTCTTAAATATTGTTTGTTATGCTATTAGCTTGAAAATAAACATAGTCTACTTAGTTTGTACAGGGGGTGAAACGAACTCAAAAACTAAGCCACTTTTTGGGGTTCGGCCCTCCGCTTTATACGGCGATGACATACACTTGTTTGTGAAGTATTTCTAACACTGTCAATATGAAATATGCACGAATGTAGCCTCGGTTACAGACCATGCTACTTTTTTTCAATCCCAGAGTACTAGTACACTCCCTATCCGACTTTTTCCACCTTCACTCTGCCTAGTAAGAAATCTACCTTAGAAAACTAGTTTTAGTTAAAGACAGTTAATTATACGGGTAATTTCTCTCGGAAATAGGATAAGTTCTTGCGTCTGGAATCCAGACTAACATTTAAAGTTGATGGTGAACCCCAGAGGTCGTATTTGACGATGATTAAATCCTGACCTAATGACATTGCTATCCCCTGCGTTTATCTAATATTGCCATCGATATTTCGACTTAGTACCTCTTAAACACACATATTTAGTAACATCTTTTTTCTCTATGCTGCTGTCTGTGTAACAATTGTAAACAATATTTTTTTTTGAGAGAGTACTAGAGTAAGTCGGTTGTCACACGATGTAGCAAACGAAAGAGTATTGCGACGTTTCGGCTGCAACTGCTAGCCTTCATCAGGCAATATTTTTTTGCTTCATAGAAATGTCT
>JZLH01S0031591.1:26656-64091 GCA_001188425.1 Eucidaris tribuloides
TTATGCATTTGATCACAAGGAACAGAGTATCAATCTTTTCCATGCTCTGAAGAGTATGGGTATATGATACCCAGTTATAGAATACATGTTGTCCCTTTGTAGTATAGGTATTAAAATCTGATATTGTGCTGCTCATGAAACTTTGCTATGTTAATAGTGACAAAGAAACAACAACGAAAAAAATAAATAAACATTTTTAAACATGGACTACTCCAGGAAAATTGCAGGTAGTGGCCATGCATTTATGTGTTTCTCGCACTTTTTTAATTTCATGGTTAATATATGATCAAACAAAGAAACAAACATAAACGTTTCATACAACACTTGTCAGCTGACATGAAAATTGGCTACAATACATTCCATACTTTATGAATTCAGTCCAACCATTATTAGCATTGCTATACTAGTATAGTGCAGATGCCTCTACTATTTTTTCCCACCACGAAGGGAGCGCTATGTGGATTTTGTAAATTATTCCTGAGCCCCACGTAATGAAATGGGTTTTTATTTATCACGCTAGAGTTCAACAGTTTGAGTCGATGATTTCATGAATACTTTATATGTTTCAATATCCAGGCTCCTTTGACAAGTGGTAATAAAGAAATGGGTTGAGCTTCAGTGAGCAGACTTGAATTTAATGAACATGAAAGTTTTATTACATTCCATTAGATTGTTTCAATGATATTAAACTTGGTTTTAAGTGGTGACATTCTAATATGCAAATGCCTAGTCGCATACAGATGTAATGTCATTTCAATTTTACTTTCATTTGAAATTACACCCACTTACCTTCGAAGCTATTTCATAAATAATTCATAATTTTGTCACGATATTAAACCTATGGCAGAGAGAAACATACACTATGTATGTGTATACATATTAAACAGCATAATATTAATTTCTTGTAGATTATATCACACATGTTCATGTATTTGATTGTTTTGTTTATCCTTAGAGGAAGCCAAAACAAACTGTAATAAACGTAGTAAAGACAAAAACAGCAGTGGAATTCAAGCCAAGTTTCATGCTTTTAAAGATGAAATTAATGATATTAGAAACCATAAGTATTTTTGGTCAATGAACTAACAATCAAAAGGTATACATCGTTGCTATAGAACGAGAAGGTCATTAACGCAGAGCCTGGTGAGACCCAGAAGGGCGATATCACTGTACAAAGTCAATAGCGTTAATGCCCTTCTGGTTGTCCATTGTGTATGGCGTTAATGCCCTTCTGGTTGTCCATGTGTATGGTGTTAACGCCCTTTTGGTTCTATACCGACGACATGTACATTGACAAGCCTCAGTTCAACACACCTCCTTTACCATAAAATTCTATCAATACTTAAAACAGTGAGAGTATTGGAAGGGTTTTGAGTGTTTGCGAATAGTGATAAAATTGATGCACAAATTCAATTAGTTTTCATTTGGTCTTTATACATATATCATTTATACATGTATTTTCTGTCATAAAATCCACCAAATTATCCCACTTAAAAGATTTTGATCATAACTTGAAATGTACTCTGCATCAAATATATCTTGTGAATTTTCCGTTTTGACTTCATTACAAACGGTGTTTTTGAAGTGTTGTAATAATGAATATGATATCTAGTTCTTTAACTTTATGTTCAATGCAAAATTGTTTGAAATGCACAACTATAATTATAAATCTGTTATGTTACGTATATATTTAAGTGTTACGTTTGTTACTGTAATTAATGTAATTAATGTATTCTCTGTTTTCTATATATATGTTTACTACATATGTCTACTTTGATCTAATACGAAAGCATAATTTCTGTTAACACAATTGATCTTAATACTAATTTTAATATGCATAATACTGCTTCGTTCTTTCTCTGCCAAATGTATATCTGGTCTATCTACCGAATACACCTAATAATGTATCGACACTTCTGTCTGATGGCCTGCAGATCAAGGTAGGGGACAAGACACCGCATGGAATCTTAAAAAAATTAGTTTGAAAATCTTTGCATCAAAGCAAACTTTCACCATTTCTAGAACATTCCAATCATATTTAAGCTCTATCAAGCATGTGGTTGATTGCGGTAGAATGCATGAATCTGTCGCGTAAATTTTCCTGATGCCTTGCACAGTTTGGCACTACTTTACCATTAATTCAGTGTTGTAGTGGACTCCACAAGTCCGAGGCCGAGGCCTCCCATGCCCCAGAACACAACCTTTACCCACAGTTTATACGACTGACTCGGATCTAGGCCGCCCACCCCAAAACACAACCTTTCCAATTTCCATAGAGTTCATACAGGCGACTCGAATCTAGGCTGACCCCAAAACACAACTGTTCCATTTAGTTTATACAGGTGACTCAGTGCAAGGTCGCCCCAAGACACCTCTTGATCGGGTTTGTACAGGTGACTCGGACCGAGGCCGCCCCGGCCCTAAGACACAACCTTTCCATAGAGTTTATACAATTGATTCAGACTGAGGTCGCCCCCAAAACACAACCGTTCCATAGAGTTTATACAGGTGACTCGGACCGAGGCTGCCCCAAAACACAACATTTCTATAAAGTTTGTATGGGTGACTCGGACTGAGGCCGCTCCAAAACACAACCTTTCCAAAAAGTTTATACAGGTGACTTGGACCGAGGCTGCCCCAAAACAAAACCGTTCCATAGAGTTTACACAGATGACTAGGGCCGAGGTCACCCTCAAAACACAACCTTTCCAAAGAATTTATACAGGCGACTTGGACCGAAGCCGCCCCCAAAACACATTTCCATAGAGTTTATACAGGTGACTTGGACCGAGGCCGCCCCCAAAACACAAACTTTCCATAGAGTTTATACAGGTGACTCGGACTAAGGCCATCCCCAAAACACAACCTTTCCAAAGAGATTATACGGGTGACACAGACCAAGGCCACCCCAACACACAACCTTTCCATAGAGTTTGTACAGATGACTCGGACCGAGGCCTTCCCAAAACACAAACTTTCTATAGAGTTTATACAGGTGACTTGGACCGAGGTCACCCCCAAAACACAACCTTTCCAAAGAGATTATACAGGTGACTTGGACCGAAGCCACCCTGAAAATACATTTCCAGTAGAGTTTATACAGGTAACTCGGACAGAATCTGTCCCCAAAACACAACCTTTCCAGAAAGTTTATATTACAGGTGACTTGGACTGAGGCCACCCCCAAAACACAACATTTCCATAGAGTTTATACATGTGACTCGGACAGAGGCTGCCCCCTAAACACAACCTTTCCATAGAGTTTGTGCATATGATTCGAACTGATGACACCCCCTAAACACAACCTTTCCATATAGTTTGTACATATGACTCGAACTGAGGACACCCCCTAAACACAACCTTTCCATAGAGTTTGTACATGTGACTCGAACTGAGGACACCCCCAAAACGCAACCTTTCCATATAGTTTGTACTTTGTACAGGTGACTCGGACCGAGGCCGTCCCCAAAACACAACCTTTCCATAGAGTTTGTGCATGTGACTCGAACTGAGGACACCCCGAAAACACAACCTTTCCATATAGTTTGTACTTTGTACAGGTGACTCGGACCGAGGCCGCCCCCAGAACACAAACTTTCCATAGAGTTTATACAGGTGACTTGGATCAAGGCCACCCCAAAACACACCCTCTTGATAAGGTTTGTACCTAGTTGACTCGGACCAAGGCTAAGGCTGATGAGGCCACCAAAAATTGACCCTGAGGCCGGCCTAGACTGCAACACTACATTAAATTCCAGCATGCTCTAGGATTTACAAAAAAATGGATTGGAATGTTCTGAAAAGGAAAGTTTGATTGTGACTGTTAGTGTGGGATTGCCAGGGTTAAATGTGTCTTGAGCTTATTTGCATTTTTCATTTGTGATGCCTATCAAGCTTCATCATCATCATCAACATCATCTCATCCACTATGTCAGCCAGTGCTGCGTGAATGCTTTGCATGACGGCTTCGCATCTTTTATCAGTCTTCACAATAAAGATTTCTCATCATTTATTTTCATGGTAGAACTCATTTGGGGGTTTGGTTGTCTGAACTTCACCAGGATATCAGGTTTACAGCATGTTGTGCCACTGCAATTTGCTGGTTTGGTTTACCAGTATTTGGTTGGTGTGGGAATGTCTCTCATGATAAGTTTCACGGGATGTGTGGTTTTGTGTTTTCTAAATGTTGCACTCACTCTCAATTTTGAACACTGGAGATATGTGATTTGTGGTGTATATTTCAGTTTAACTACATGTGTTTTTTTTGGGTGTCAAAGATGTGGACCTCGTGGAACCCACAAAATTTTTTTTCTAAAAATGCATTCAAAATTATAAATAATGAAAATCATCCTCCTCGATAAAATCAAGAAATAGGTTTATGGTTTAATGCACATTTTTACCATCTGCCTGCTAAACTGTGTTAACTTTCCACATATAGAATCATCACTAGTTTCATGTTGCTACATGTATGGAAGTTGTAGTTGTAACGACTCAGATCTTTTCATTTTATCATTTATATTTATGTGAAGTTATTCATTAGCATGCATTTCTGTCCCTAGTATAAAAACCATTGGCTCTTTTCACATGAAATCAAATTAGTGTGATATTTTTTAGATCTTTCTGTCAGTCTGTCAAATGCAAATATCAAATAAGGCAAATAAGGCAAGACAACCAACGATTTCAGCACTTTCACTACCACACTCAGAACATTGGATGTAAAATCTATTGGTTTGGTTGCAATGGTAGCCAGAGGGTTAAGTGTAGTTTGGTTGCATAAGGTAGAGGGTTGAAGGTCAAGGGCAATTATCAATTAGCATTGCAGTATAGATGAGCCTTAAACATCCAAAATAATGTTGTGGAGTATTTCATGCATGATACTTTCGTCCTTGATATCAAATCGTAATAATGGCCAGTTCGAGGAAGAATTGGGGCTATTGGGGCTTGTGTGCAGCTGTGTCTTCATGAGACATAATATGAAACATTTGCTAGCTTGGGTAATGTCCTATGCAAATAGTACAGTGGTTTTTTTTTTTATCCATAATCTAGTCGTCAATTTGGTGCATATTTGGGGATAAAATGAGGAGGATTTGATGATGTGTGAAAACTTCAAATATCATAGGTCAAGATTATTGAAAATTGAAAGGTCCACAATAGTGCAAGAAGTGCAGTGTTTTTACTTCATAAAAACATGATTTTGTTCAAATTTCAGATAAAATCAGATATGGATTTGAGGTGTGCAATGTGTGAAACAAATTAGACGCTTAAAAGCAGAGTGTCTCTTTTGCATGCATAATGATTAATATTGTGTAAATACAAAGTACACTGGTATAGAAGAAAATGCCATCTAGAGCCTTCAACAAAGTATAGGAGCCACATGTAGAAACTCAATTTTAGTGAAATTATAGTGACCATCAGACTTTGATTTGAAATTTTGTCTTGTAGAGACAAAAGCTCCTGGCATAGAACACACACTATTAAGCTGACCGTTGGTTTTGGGAGCATTTTTCAAATTCTGGGTAATTACTGATCTTCAGATTTCACAGACACGTCCTTCATGCATAGCCTAAGGGCATGAGTGATAGAGGGGTGCAAATGAGATCCTCTGCCTTTAAACTTTACAAGCCAACATCCCTTCTAATTTGATAATTTGATAATCAATTCAAAACATGATCTGTCGAGATGCACATCATATCTCTCTTCCGGTGGTGGTAGAGTTAAGTTCGCTTGTGTGGTAAATAAAACGCAAACCTCGTTGGGCTAATTTTCAATTTCCCATCGCGATTGTGTGCCCAGACCATTCTTCATCTCTGCACGTAATGCCTCACCCATCCCCTATTATCGCCGCGTGAAAAGCACACAAGCTCTCCGCCAAATTGCCTGCGGCTCGTTGCCACGACAACCGGGCATTGTTGGTCCCCGGTATAATAGCCACGATGATGCGCAGCTCCAGCGTTCGATTCACTTCCCGTGTCGGGCCGGACGGAGTAGCCCGCATCTTCCATTGTCTGGATGTATTCATGTGCCCATGACAGCAGATATTGCATTTTAATTGACCTGTTTTCACAATGAGCCCCCACTTTCTGTTAGCCAAATTTGATGATAACTGGCGTGAACACAATCGCTGTGACTACTCTTGACTGAAATTTCTGAGAGAGGGTATTATATTTCGAGCGTATTATTTACGGGGGCTCTGTTTAGACATGTCATGTTCATTTGGATGCTGCAGCAAACATGGTTGATGCATTGACCCAGACCTGTCATAGCTATTTTTGTAACTCTTTTTAACCCGTATAGTCCTAAAGTTGTTTTTATTCCATCATTGAAGTCTTAAAAAGATTCTGTTTCTGATTGTGCATGCACTGCATGGAACATTACCATTATATCTATTATACTAGAGAAGGGGGTGGGGTATGCGGGTAATAAATTTCACTTTCTTTTGTTGAAATTCAAAATACAGGTACATGTATTAAAATATACACAATTGATTGCTTTTGCATATATACATAATTTCAACGTCCACAAACCTGAAGAAAATAAAAAGAAACCATGTGTACATGTAGATGAAGAGCTCATCAAAAGATACTTTAGATTAGATTTAAATAATAATAATGATAATGATAATAATAATAATAATAATATCCCATGGTCATAAAGCACCTTTTCAGAATTGATTCAAAGTGGTCACAGCTACACAAATACAACAAAATACAAAAATATACATATTGAACTTAAACCAAAAATATATGTGAGTTTATAGGTATTGAGGTAAAGTCCTGTAGAAATTCTAGCTTGTGCATAAACCTACATGTACATTATCTGGAACTTACCAGAATTCTTTAATTAAAAACAAAACAAAAAGAAAACCTGACCAACAAAAACTCTCATTTGAGACATTGTTAATTTCAATTGCGCTTACTTCCATACTAAGTAACAGCTTATTGACGTACATGACATAGAGGAACACATTCACCTTGATATTTAGGCCTTTGTTATTTTATCAAATTAAGGCCTGATATACATTCTTCTTGGAAGGATCGATATCTCATCTCATTCAAATTGCAACCTTAATGTAAGTTCACATAAAGCAATACTTTTTCAATTAAATGGAATCTCAGACCAGTACCCATTAAGTTTACATTAATGGTGACGTAATCTAAATTACATGAAGAGGGCACTATACATGTATTGTAATTATTGTTATATTGTTGGAAGTCTCGTTAAAACCCGTTCAGGGTTGAAAGAAAAGAGGTCACGAGACAACAACATAGTGCTAATTAAATTTTGTATGCATCATTAATGAGAACACTGTGACTTGTACTGAAACAAAGCTAGATATTAATGAATCTTTGATGTATGTGTAGTGTAACCATGGGTTGTATTGAGGATTTACATTAATACTCTTGGGCATAAGGTGTGACCATTGTATGTACTTGTATCCACATTACTACTTGTGTGAGGCATAGAAAATACACTGGGGCTGAGGGCGATTTAGCCCTCCAAATTTAACAAAATATATAACCCCTTAAAATCACAAAGCAGCCCTCAAGTTTCCTCATTGGGTTCAATGTGTAATTAATATCATTAAATCAGGCTTGAAAGTAGCCCCGAAAAATAAGATTTTAGTTGTTCACCTGCAAGTTAGGTGCATATATACCCATGCATACACCTGCACGTAAACACATACACATACACAAACAGACATTACATACAAAGACACACACAAAATAACAAAATACTCATATACATGTACATGTAGGTGGGATTAAGAATATATTCATTACATGTAGTTTCTACATTTCAAAGTTAATACTCTTATAAATCTTCAAAACAAGAACCCAAATGTTTACACTTGTGATCAAATATAAATCTGTCTCTTGAAATTATGGCCATTTTTGCTGTGTTGATATCTTAAGTAGATTTCAGCAATGATGTGCTCGATTACCAAAACATGATTTTCCGTTGCAATAAAGACTTTAAAGTGTTCAGTGTTACAAGTGATATGTCTAGATTATTTTTATAAATTGTGGATAATAGTCCTCATGGGAAATCATTTTGCATTGTTGAAGGCATATATTCTTTCAGTTGACCATTTTCCATACTTTCAAGTGGGTGTCCAGTGCTTGATTTCTTAGGAAATTTAAGAGCATAAGGTATACTGCAAAGATATATGTAGTATGAGGAGGCAAAGATGAACCAATTGCACTGTATACCATATGACCTGAATTTGGTCTGGTTTATCTCATTAGTGAGTGACCTGATTTATAAATATATTTTTTTCCTTTCCAGCTGCTGAATAAAATGGTCATTTGTTTTTGATGGGGCAAAGATAAAAGAAAAAAAAAATTCGAAGTGGAAATTTAAACTCTTTTTTTGCAAAATACTGAAATTGCTGCAGCCATTAAAAGAAATTGCTCTCTTCAGATTTGCCAAATTGATTCATTATTTTCAGGTTGCCTTAGCAACCACCCATTATGCCGTTCATGCCTTTGTTTTTCTGATCTCGGCCGGTCTTTGTGGGCAGACGGTCTTGTGTGTGAAATGTGTGCGTGTTTGTGCTTTAACTTTGTCTCTCATTATTTTGACGTCTTTTGTCTCGAAAGGTGATATCTAGGTCAGTTGAGGAGCATTTTTCCGAGTCAGTTCATCTATCATTTGCATCTGACGTACTTGTCTCACATCAATTTGCCTTCTTGAGACCCAAAGCTGTGCATAAAGGCTGAATAATACTGTACCTCTAGAATCTGGATTGATGTGTGTGCCTGTGAGGCTACGGTGGTTACATTTTCATTTGTGTTAGAAACCAAAAATGGGATGGGGTGGGGAAGGGGCTAATTTGTCATTAGGCTCGTACAAGTCTGTTCTGAGATCAAAGGTTTTGAGACCGAGGCCGCCCCAAAGCACAACCGTTCCATAGGGTTTGACAGGTGACTTGGACGAGACCGAGGCCGCCCCAAAGCACAACCTTTCCATAGGGTTTGTACAGGTGACTCAGACCGAGACCAGTGGTTTTGAGACTGAGGCCACCCCAAAACAACCTTTCCATAGGGTTTGTGCAGGTGACTCAGACCGAGACCGAGGTCATCCCAAAGCACACAACCTTTTCATAGGGTTTGTACAGGTGACTCGGACCGAGACCAGTGGTTTTGAGACTGAGGCCACCCCGAACCTCAACCTTTCCATAGGGTTTGTACAGGTGAATCAGACCAAGACCGAGACCGAGACCACCAGAATTTGGCCTTGAGGCCTACCTCTGAAATACACCACTGATATATAGATAATGAGAAGTCTAGATTCTGGTGAGTCTGTGAGCATGTAGTCCTGTTACACAAATTAGATTAGTCTATTAGTAATTTGACTTTCAGTCGACTTGATCTGCAACAAAGTTCTACTGCAGGCAGCACCGCAGCAATGCGTTTTGTCTACGTGTTCATTCATCAGCCGCAAGTTTTGTGAAAGATTCCTTTCATTTCTTTCATCATTCATTTCACGATCTATTTCAACTTGTGGACATTACCCTCATTTTTCTCTTCCATTAATGTTCCCTCTGCTGTCAGCAATAGTTTGTTTCTGTTTCACATTCTCTTTTTTTTTTCATTTCACACCTTACCAATAAACTGTGACTATTTTTATTTACATTCCAGACTCATGAATGTGCAGAATGTTGTTCATTTCGTCAGTATGTCTATCTCCTCACGTGCATCCATCCCTCTTTCACATTTGTTTAGATGTGCATGTCCACGTCATCAGTCATGTTATGTTTATCCATTCCTCGTTCATGAAGTATTTGTTTAAATGTATAAATTCCTTCCTCCCTGTTCATTTCATCACATCATGTCACCATTTTTCCTCCGCCCATTTTTTTCGTTCATTGCATGCCTGTGCATGATGCGACACCATCCCAAATTGTTGCTCTGCATGCCGATATAAAACTGCATCCCTGAAAAATGCTGCCCGTCAATTTTCACTCCGCCCATATAGTTCGTCCAGTCTGGCATTGACCAGGTGAGTTAATGCGGTGACTACATTTTTGTGTGTGCCTCTGATCAAGATTTGTGCGCCTTCTTGAATTCATTGTTACATGTACCAGTGAATTTGCACAGTTTCTGTAGGAAACTGTGAACTTTGAAAACATCACATACAGGGAACAATTGATTTAATATTGGAGTATGGAGAGTCTTCGAAGAGTGAACGTTAAACTACAAAATTTTCTCATCAGAAACCATGAATTGTGTGCTTCTAGAATAGTTTTAACCCAAGTGAAGACCGTTTCCAGTCACTACTCCTTTACTGAAATGATGTCGACAAATTGAGTATTTCTACATTGTCACATTATAGGTCTTGCAAGTTGTTTTGTGTGGTTTTTATGTTAGTACTAGATTATTTTCCCCTCTTAATAGCAGCATAGTGACACCGACAGTCTTTGAAATGTTTGATCTCTATAATAACGTGACCTTTTGTGTTAAATTCAATTAACCCTAGACATTTGTGTGCATACTTACAGAAGTTTGCTGAATTAGAATGATTCGTTGTACATACAGAATTTCTTCCTCCGACTTTGATTTTTCAGCTGTTTTTCTGCGAAAATCCTCAATTCAATCTTCATTTATCATTCTATTGTGTACGTGTGTTTTTTTTCCTCCCATGGAAATAGTCTGTTTTGAATTTCTTGTCTTTGATAGATTAGATATGTTTAATCCTTAGGCTGAAACATCCTAACCTATTTTGATGAAAGGCATCTTGGAAGTTGCATCAATGGTCTCCATGTTCAAACCTAAAGTGGGTGGGCGGGTGTACACTCTTGACCTTGTTATGGGTCTATTGTCACCAAACATTGATATATTACTCCTGTATGAAACCATCAATATACTGAAATGGTGTGGGCGTGTCAGTGTCAATGATGTATAGCCAGTCATTCCCAAAATGTGGGGGAGCTGGACCGGGGTTCTTCCACTTTTGTTGAGCCACCACGGTGGCACGAAACCTAAGGGATCATCAGCTGCATCCATAAGTCCATCCCGTGGAAAAAAATACAAAGGGTGCATGTGGCTATTTCACCCCCCCCCCGAAAAAAAAATGGCAAAAGAGCCCCTTTAAATTGCCATAGGGTTCAATAAAAAACAGTGTCTGGAAAGCACTGAAACAGGAACAGTAGCCCCCAAAAGAATTTTTTTTCCCCCTGGACTCCATCCATCCTTCTTCCATCCATAATGCTTAGTGAATTTGAATAACTTTGCCCATTTATAACCAAACTTGGATCGTGGATGTCTTTACCTCAACATTATTTGAGGGTAAATGGTCATGTACATGTATTTATGTAGGTCAAAGGTCAAATGAGGTCAAATATTGAAGTTTACCAGCAAGTTTCTTCTGGGGTTGGTAACTTTCTAAGTATAAGCTCATTTCTAACCAAACCTGGATGGTAGATGACTTACAGGGACCTTAATGTTACTTCGGGGTCAGTGGACATGTATGTAGGGCAAAGGTCAAATGAGGTCAAATGTGAATGAACAGGATGGGACACATTATGGCTACCACCTTGTGTTTCATTCTGGACAATTGGATTTTGTTAAAGCACAATTGTAGTTTTGGTCGATTCGACAAACTTTGTTGCAATCTTTCACAAAGTATTCTATTGTCACCCCAGACATCAGAAAACAATATCAGACCTACTGAAAATTGTGAGAAAATACAGTGTTTAATTAAAGGAGAGCATCTAGCGGTGTATACATTACATTTTGAGTAATTTCTCGAAAAACGGGAGGGTTTCAGAGCGAGCGATTTTTAGGGCATTGATAGATCATATATGGGTGTATCACAAAAATGTAATTGCAAAGAATTCCATTTTTACCATTTACCATAACTATACTTTTCCTTTAACCCAGTAGATTTCTGAAACTAATGGTTTGGTGTGCCAAACTAACTTAAAAACACACAAAAGAAAATTATGTCATTAAATGATGAAATAAAATATGTTGTGTGGTTGAGAAGTATTTCATTCACCTGAATCAGAAACACACAAATCTTCATCCTCATTTTGATGATATTGAAATAAATACAATTTACAACTATGTACATGGAGATGAAATCCTCAATGTAGTATTCCATCTTTATTTGATTGAATCCTTTCTGATATTAATTTCCAGATTTGAAATATGTTTCTGCTTTCAAATATAATCATGGGATTAGAAATTGATTATGACATTTGATGCATGCAAAACAATGCATTTTTATTATTAACAGATCATAATTCAAAGATTGGACACTTCAAATAGTTTGATGTAAAAGAAATGAACAGAGATATATTATGCCCACTAATCAATTACTGCTTGTTACCAATACCGTTTCCAATTGCACACGTGTGAATGCAAACTAGAATCATAATAGCAAATTAAATCGCAAAATTAAAATCATGTGTCAGAGGTGTTTTGTATTCAAGATCCACTGAAATCATGTCACGTTTCCTTGTGTAAAAGCTTGAACTCTAGAATTTGATTCGGGAGGTAGAACTTACATGATCTTTCATGAACTTCTACTGGAATACTGCAAGCTCTAGGGTAGGGTATGTGTACAAGTGTGTTGCAGCCGTGTGATCCATCTGGTGTGCAATTGATTGACAGCGTACCCAGAGACATGGCCATGCCTCTAAACTAGAATTTCAAATTCTAGATAATTTTGTTCTTGAAGACCATTTTCTTATGTGTATGGTTGGTAACTCTAATCGCTGTGATTGCAATCGTGTTGCAATCGCATATTGCTCTTCGTGTGAAAATGGTCCACGTGACACGGTAATAGAATAGTGGGCCAATTCCCTGTTTGCTCCTAGTATGTACTTAAGGATGGGATTTTTTGAAGGGTGTAAATCATGGAGAGTGCTGATCGCTATTCCCAAAACGCCATCTAATGGTCGTCAGGATGGAGACCGTGTAAATAATCGTTTCTTTTCCGCTGATATCACATATACCATCGAGACGGGATTTCCGTGCAAGTACAGTATGTGGGTGTAGACAGTTATGTTTAGATGCGTGCATGCATTTCATTTTTCATGTAGCGTATGGAAAATGTGATCTGACTTGATAATCATGAAATGACTAAAAGTGTTCTAGATTTGCAGGTACTAGGCATACAAATGAGTGTATGAAAAAGATGTGTCTGTGTGAATGTGTGCGTCTGTGTATGCGTATGTGTGTGTGTACGTATGTGTGTGCATGTGTTTGCCTTTTTTCGTGTGTGTACGTATGTGTGTGCATGTGTTTGCCTTTGTTCGTGTGTGTGTACGTATGTGTGTGCATGCCAGGGTGTGTGTGTGTGTGTGTGTGTGTGTGTTTGTGTGTGTGTTTGTGTGTACGTATGTGTGTGCATGCATGGAGGTAGAAATGCGTGAGTGTGTGTGTTTGTACTCGCCTCTAACCGTGGACGTTTTGGATTAATTTAACTGTACAACCGCGGACGTACCTTCCAGGGGGGATGGTCCACGTTTTTAGATCTTGTTGTAACTGAGGTACTTATGCGGCATTACAACCAGCAAGCAAGGTCTGGGGGTATATAGAGAACGTCTGCATTTGGAGGTTGTGTACTGTAATGTATAGTCCGCAGTTGTCAGAAGTTTTATCTTCATTTCATAGGTAAAAATTGCTGTGTGTGTCCTGGGTATTGCCATGTGTGTCCTCGGTATTACCGTTACAAACACACACTCACACACAGATACACTCACATTAAAAATTGTACGTCCTCGGTCGAAGGTGATTACACTTATGTGTGTGTGTGTATGAGTATATGCATGTATGTGTGTGTGTGTGAAACTTCTTAATTTTCCATCAGTGCAAATAAAATTGAAACATTTCGGAGCATGTGATTTTCAGGACCTGTCTGAATTTTTTTTTGCCGCGTACTAAAATGTTACAGTGCCTTTAATGTGCATTACTCTCACACTTGTGATTTCTTGTCCTAGATATTCTGGAATGCACTTCATTACAAACTCGGTACTCTGAATGTAGAGCCCAAGACAGAATTTTCTTGACTGCCAAAGAATTCAGCTGATTTGTTAAAAGGCAATCTGGGAAGAGGAATCCATTCATGACTGGAAAATGTAATTGGAATTGCAGGGTAGTTCAATGTTTGGGGCTTGAGGTGATGTGGTAAAAAGGGGCAGGGCGGAGTGAATGACACTTGATTGTCATGACATGGTAATGGTATGTATATGCCGTATATTTCACGATTTCGCATCCGAGACAAGAAATGTGCAAAAAAATATTTTCGCAAGTTTATTGGTTTTTATTCATTATGTGTACAACAGGTACATAATTTAGGAAGAGAAAAAATTCTTGGTTGTTAGTCATGGAATGGGTGAAAAATAATATCACCGCAAAATATTCAACATGTGCCGTAACAACTCTTAAAAACATGGCATCTCTGTAGCGTGGCTACAATAAACACTGGTGTATGGAAAAAAATACCATTATAGAACCTTTAGCAAAGTATAAGAGAGCTCTAGAAATGTTAATTTGGTTTGAATTGTGGTGACCATTAGATTTTGAATTGAACTGAAGTATCACAGATACCAAAATTCCTAGTCTACTTTCATACCCTTACAGTGTATGTCCTACTAAATATATAGGCCTGTTTCCTTTAACTGAGCACTTTAGTGTTGACTTGTGGAAGTCAAGCATCCAGATGGATTTCTCTCGACTGAATCGGAAGATGAGTGTCGTGTTCGTAGCAGCGGTTTACATGTCTCAATATCCAGGAAGTTTGCTTCATTAAAACATTTTATTCAGCACTCAACATCCACTGAAGAATGTGCTTAACTACTTAAGAATTCTACTGTATTCCGTCTTTTTGTAAGTTTGATAAAAGTAAAGGGTATTATTCACTCCTTTAATCCCAGATAGTTTGTGGGTAAAATTCTATGATTACTTGCAAATGCTGTGCGGAAACTCTCCAACTGATACATGTGTAACTGATATCACTCTAGTATGTACATTTCCTATTGCAAAAAAGTTGGGGTGCCTGACTTTTTTTTAAATCATTCATCAATTTTTCAAAAATTGAAGCGTTTCAGTGTATTTGGTTTTCAGGGCATTAATGAATGATATATTCTATCAACAAACACTGTAGCAGAAAATTTAATTTTACACCATTCGATGAAACTATAGGCTTTAAGTATAGCATTTCAAGAATTTCATGAATTACCACCAAGCTCTACCTAAGTTTCCAATTTTAAAATGTCATCAACCTCTTTTATAAAATGTAACTGCACAAATCAGAAACTTCATCAACTCCAGTATTTTTTTAAATTAAATATGGTAAGGTTAGTGACTCAATTTCATTTTACACCATTCAATGTAACTGTACTTAGCATTTCAAGTATTTCATGAATTATCACCATGCTTTACTTAATTTTTCAATTTCAAACTGTCATCTGCCTCTTTTATAAAATATAACCACACTCATCAGAATCTTCATTGCCCTTTGTACTTTTCTAAATCAACTAGGCTAAGGTTAGTGAGCCATTGGTTAAGTTACATATTCATACTAGTTTGAATCTTACAGGAGCTTTTCTGCTTTATTCGAGTTGAACATTACCAAATACTAAATTTTCTTAATTTTACTCTCCAGAAACACTGGCAAACTTGACATTTCCACAATTCCTACAGTTTCAGCCATCTACGCATTGAACATTTTCTCATGACTGATTCCCCAAAGGCTGTATAAAAAAAATCAAGAATGATGTATTTTAAATGACATTATTTTACTGCCTGAAGCTGTTGTATAATGGATCAGCGCTGCTCATTCCTTTGTGATTATGAATTGTCAAACGTTGATTGCCGTCTCATAAATTTGAGTGCCTCATAATGAAATCATGAGTTTTCTATCATAAATCATCATTGAGAATATTATACAAAGCAGTGATAGATGATAATGTCCAGAGGGCCCGACGAAATATTTTATGAGTTTAATTACTGTTTGTTAATAACATTGTTACGGTATGTTGCATATACGGGTATATTGTATCCATAGTCAATCATCCAAAAGCAAGACCAAAAAAAAGGGACTTTTATGTTATCTTCATACTGGAATGTAACGTTAATTTAATCAGATTTAACTATAAAAGCCAGAAATTATTGTTTGGCATTAACCATTTATGGGCCACTATCAACAAATCACCGTGCCACAGTAATTTACGATGTTTTAATTTTGGTATAAAAACTAAAAGTAATGGAAAGTCCAATGTGATGGTATGAAGAATATCATTATCATCAGATTGTAAAAAATTCATAGAACAATCATGCTCACTATGCCATTTTGGGCATTAGTATGAATGTAAAATTGCCTTGAGTGTGCAAATCCTTGAATGAAACATGGTTATGAAAGTGCAGATCAGCAATTGAAGCAGACAGAGAATTAAAGGAAGATGAAGTAACAGGAATAAGTTAAGAAAAAAATGACATTGTGAGGATCATGAGAATTATGGTACATGGTGATAAAGAAAGCCTATATGAGGGGTACTGTGTGACACTTACCTTCAGCAAGGCCTTATCAATTAGTAAATTTGTGTTAATTTTACGTCAGCACGAAATTTCTCCGTAGAAGATTGCCAAAACAGCTATGGGGGAGGAACTTATTGATTAAAAAAGTATATGATGATTAACACTCATCAGATGGCATGCATCGGTAACATCAGGTCAGCTCAAGGCCAGAGCATGTGTGATCTGATTGGTTGGCAAGAACTGACAGTTACCCCAAAATCTTTCTGAACTTATTCCTGTTAGGTGCCAGCTACATCTTCCTTTAAGAGATGGGTTTGTTATAGGTAAATGTTCTTATTCATTTCAAAATGGAGAAGTGCTAGTGTTGCTGAAATCACAAGAAAATTTCAGAATCATAATTTATTTGATCTGGATTAAGAATACATCTTCCTTTGGTTTGTCATTTAGTCACACACTGGAAATCCCAGAGTCACAAATTCACACAATTTGCAAATTGATTCCTTTCCCACTGTTGATAAATAAAATATCCAAACTACATTGTATCAGCAAGCTGCAATGTACATATTTGTTCTCCGCCTCTGTGATATGTGTATGCAATTAAAATATATTGATTTGGGTTTATCATTCCAAGAATGAAATAATTTTTTCAGATGATTTTTCTCTGAGGTATACATGTAAAAGCTTCATATGATTGGACTTTTGCTGTTGCGTGAAAGATAAATAATAAAAGTCTGGTATATACAACGCGCAGATATCAGCAGTGAACACATACATACATGTATCAGGTGATTTTGGCTGCATGGAAACGTGTCTACTTAATTACTTTCTTTTGAACATTTAATGAAGCACTTTTTTTGCAAGTGGTTGTCAGTTGCTTAGCAACCAACTACTGTTGGGCCTTGGGAGAGGAGATGGGGGTACATGTAGGAGGGGATTGGTGATGGGATTCGTAATAATTCATAATTTAGCATTAGCCTGGCCGATGTAATTGCTTTAAAGACTACATGTACATGTGTGCAGTTGATGTCATTGTCTTTGTATGATTTTTCTTAACTTGAATGTTGTGGTCTATGCCACTACAGTATATGTGGTTTAAGAAAGAATGTTCACACTTTTATGTAGTGTTCATTTGTTATTATATGTCCGTTATTATGTTACCATTTTTTTGCCTCTGTAATCAAGTTGCCGGAGGCATTATGTTTTCGGGTTGTCCGTCCGTGTACGCATCTGTTCTTGCATGCGTGCGTGCGTATGTCTGTGCTTTACCGGTTCTCATTACCAGGAGAACTTAAGAACTACTAAACAGATTTCTATGTAACCAGGCCCAAGTATGTACTATTGGGTAGCAATGAACTGATTAGATTTTGGAGTTGAAAGGTCAAAGGTCACAAGGCTTAAAATACAGTATGTGTATGTCTGATTTGGGCTTGTTACCGCGATAACTTTAGAACAGCTGGGATTTTCATGTAACTAGTGTGAAGTGTGTATTATAAGGCACCAATAAAGTGATTAGATTTTTGGAGTTGAAAGGTCATAGGTCAAAAGTCACAAGGCATTATTGCCCAGCTATCTCTCCACCATGAGCTTCTGACAGCCTACCATGGACCCATTTCCTTCTTACATTGTGTTCCAATTGCTCTGATATCTTCCAATTCTCCTATTCATGCCCAGCCAACCAGTCCGATATTATTCCTATATTGTGTCTGCGAGTGTCGTTGCTGTGAATAGAAGCTCTAGTACTTCATCAGTCTTTTTATGTCGCTACTGCCGGTATTTTTAGCCTCCTTTTCTTCAAAAACCATATCTCGATAATGTCATAACCTTGTTCTTCAGGTTTGTATCGATGTTCATTACTCAGAGCGGTACATCACCATCAACAAAGCGTGCATGTAGAATTGAAAAAATAACAAGATATTCTAGTTTTCATAATGAATGCAGCTTTGCTGTTTTGCACCAACAGCTTCGTGCTTCCCTAAATGTTTTTATTACATGTACAATATTATTTTATCTTTTATTTTATCAATTGTTGTGGAAAATCCACTTTTTGAAAATTCTGTCAGTTTTCATGCTTTTTAACTTGCTCAAATGCCGTAGTTTGATTTCATATTGCATTTTTCTGTGTTCCCTTTTTGACTGTTATCATTTTTTCTAAATTTGATTAAAGTTTCTTAAGTACACCCAATTGATTAACTCTTAATTTGCCAGTTTTGTACCTCTCCTGTGGAAATATTACATTTACCCATTACCCTTGTCATTTAAAATTGCATTGCAAAAAAAGAGGTTTACTTTTATGTAAAAGCAGTGAATTTTAAATTAACCTGGTGAGAGTGTATACATATAGCTTCATTCTACGTCATACAAAAATATGTGATGTTCTTTGCATTTCATTGCATTGCATTTCCACTTGAGTTTTGTTTTATTTTTTTTCTTCATAACTTTCATATATCATTATACGTGTATGCATGTTCCACCATCATGATCATCAAAAGTGGCTCACAGGCACATTGAAGGCATGAAAAGTAGACAATTATCAGTTTCATCATCATATACATGTAACTGTGAGCACCATGCTCATACAATTTACTGATCCTATTTGATCTCATTTGGTGAAAGCAGCGAACATTGTGCATGTTCAAGTAAAAGCTTTTTATTAAAAACTTTCAATAGCTTATTATTTTAAGTACAGATATTTTGTATTTTTTGCCCTACACAGTTTTTTTTCTTTTCTTTTTTTATACATCACCTACATTTCTTTTAGTGTGCATTGTGCACGCATTTTGCGTTTTAACTACATTTGTGTTTCTTGGTAAAAATTCCTATTTGAAATGTCTCATGGACAATGTAAATTTCAAATCACAATTTCGTCCCGGAAATAAAATTTATAAAGTCACTGAAAATTTATCGGGTGGTTCCTACTAGGCTTTGCTGATAACTCAATATCAATGTTTCGTAAAAACTCGTTTTATATTCATGATATTTTGTAGAAAACATTGTCAATGTTATATCAGTTGGAGCTATCTAAGTTGGAGCTATCTGACACTAAATTCCCCTTGTTGAGAAACCAAGTACCCTAAACTTGAATTTAATACTAAACTTTTTATAAACTATTTTAATGCAAAAGCAGATGTATCCAAATTATCTACATTTGTGCAAAATTTAGTTGTCAAACATTAATTTTAACTACTTTTCTTTAAAGGTAGATTTCTCATATGTTGCATCTGTGCACAATCGTACAATCAAATTAAACAATTGTAATAATTACTTTTCTCCTTCACTTTTGTACAGGAGACACTAAAAAATAGCTAGTGTTCTGAAGTAACATGTATAGAAAAATACCATTTTCAATACCCCCATAAGGAAAGCCAAATTAAAAAAAATATGAAAAGAACAATTGTCATTATTATTCCCTCAGAATAAATTCATTGTGTAAAGAGTTGATAACCACCTATTACAGAAAAGTTGACTTCTTTGGGCATGATGTGGTTACAAAAGAAATGTAATTTACAGAATTTCACTAAAATGGATCATTTGTTTTTGCATTTAAACTCTTCACATGTTCATATGGATACTTGTATTGTAATATTGATATAGCATGATTAATTATTGTTGTTATCATTTGTACAAATCCCAGATTTCGGCATGCAGCTGTCCGGTCGATGCTGGGTGGTAAGAGGCACTTCATGGCCGGGAGGGCAGGCACGGGGGGAGCCATGGGCAACCATCCTCGGCTACTAGCCCTGGTGGATAAAGTACAGGCCATGCAGAAGTCGAGTCAGGCTGGAATGCCAGGTGAGTTGAATAACTTGATCGTTTCTTGATGAATAATTGGATGAAATAATCTTGTGGATATTCAAAACTGTCCTCTTTTTCTGCCATTTGCCTTTGCGGATGAATGATACATGTATGTATTAATGTGCTAAGTAAAAATTGTTCATTAATATTATTGTTAGAGTGTTTTCATTGATTTTGTATAGGTATATCAGAAAATGCCAATATTCATAGTTGTGTATAAATTGCAAAATTCTCAAAAATAAAACCATCATGAAATATTCAGTATATACAGTTTATGTGATTTTTAAATCATTAGTGAGCAGGATTATGTACATTTCCCATGGCAAAATAGTTGGGGGGGGGGGGAGCAGAGGGACCCTGACTCTTTATCTTACAATTTGTCAAAAAAGGGAAGTATTTCAGAGCAATTCTGCATGTGATTTTCAGGGCATTAATAGATTATGTACATGGAGAAATTGTCATTTTTCACCATTTTCTAAACTATACACTGCCTGTAATTCTATAATATGCTGAATTTATTTCTCAACGTACACATTCACCTTGACTTTCAAGGTGATGATGAACATGATCTCTTGAATTACACAGTTTGTGATATGTACCTTCCATTGAATAATGAAGGCAGTATTGAGGTAAAAATTAAAAATACATCTCCTTTTCAAAATGGTCGAAACCGAGTCATACATGCAGATATAGATCTGGTGTACGCATGCTTGCTCATCGTGTCCTTGACGCAAATTGAGCGACTCGCTGCTCGGAATAAACCTAGCATGATGTTGCTAAGTGGAATAATTGAGTTTTACATTTCTCACAAATTAAGATAATTGAATTTAGTCTGTCAGAAGGTTGTGTGGAAAAAAAAAACATGTCAGTAACATAAGCGTCTGTGTATATACATGTGAAACATGTTAAGACTGTAATGCTTTATGCTTGAGTACATGTGACACACTTTTATTTACCCCATAACCACAAAAACATATTGTGTGTGTCATGTTGCCATTCAAAATGGCTTGATAAGCGGAATTGCATCAGAGCTTATTGCTTGCCACTCCAGAAATCAGATTTTTATTAGCCATTATGTGAATCCCAGGTGTAGGGTTATACAATCATGCTTTTTTTTTTTAATGAAACTCAAATATTGTTGGTGTTATTTTTGTAACCCAGTTTTGCCCACACACTTTATGTATGTCTTATTTTCAGTTAATTTGCATTGAAATTTCCAAGAATACCTCATATTCATTTATTTTATGGCTAAGAAAAGCAATGATGCAACATCTGTGAGGTGTTTTTTTTCAAAAAAATTTCATCTAGAACGTTGTCCAGAAATACTATTCTCCACATTTATAGTAAAAATACATGATTTCTGCAGAATTAAGGCACCTTCAAGGGATTAATGCTTTTAATGTACTTTAGGCAGACTTGTATCTGTCCAACAGTGCCAATTTGTATAATTCGTTCATCTGTATACTAAGCAATTTCTTTCAATGTGGATCCTAAAAATTATACAGGTACGTAGTGTACCTGAGGTGTGTGATTGCAATGAATGGTAATTTCTGTTGACACTGAGGTGGAAAAATACTGTAGGGAGCTCCAAAAGAGAGAAAAAAAAGGTCATTCATTAATATCTGGTGTGGTCCGTAAGCATAACCCAAAGTAAGTTGATCGATCAGTTTATTTTTGCTTGTTTGTACTTATGCTATTATCTTGAGGGCGTTTGTTTTTCTCTTTAATTTGCTAATTGCACAATATCAATCATTGCAGTGAATGCAAATGCTGATCTATGTTCTTTTTTTTTCATTTTTGTACTTTTTCTTTGATGTTCTTTTTTTTTCTTCTGGATAAAAAATAGTAGGCGTATGTGATGTAGCACAAATTCTGAATTAACATTCACAACAAACATATACTGTAGATATCCCATTCATGTGAGCAAGCAATTCAATAGATAACAATAATTTTTAGTGGAAAATAGAGTAAAAAATTAATAATTTTGATTTCTTCATTGTATTTGATGCAAATTACATTATGTAATTTACATAGTAATGCTAGAACTTAATACATTGCAACAGTATTCAACATTTCTGTGTCATTTTCATACTGTGGATAGAAATCGGCTACTTTCTACCAAAGTTGAATGTACCAGACAGGCTGACACATCATTATTCATAAGCAGTTTGAATTATTCAGAAGCCCTTGGGGAAAAGGATATTTCCCAGAAATGTGTTAGTTAAACCAGACCTCAGTAACATTTGAAGTTTTTCCTTGCAACATATGAACAAAAGTAGTTCCCAAGTGGTAGGCCTACATGATACTACCGGAGATGAATAAATATAATCTCCTTCTGAAAGATCATCTTGATATCATATATCTTTGGAAATACTACCCAAATGTTGCAGTGTGGAAAAATGGTCTTCGTTCTCTCTTACGGTTTTGACTGTCACCTCGTACAAAATTTAAGCCTATGGGCATATTATGACTTTAAAATCAGTTGGAGACATGTGAGTAAGGGAAGTGGTGACTAATAATTTTACAAATTCTTGTTCGTGACATTAAAGGTATCGTTAAGTTCAGTAGTTTGGCATGGTTTTGCAAATGTCATGCCAGTCTGCCCCCCCCCCCCACCCAAGAAAAATGAGGATACCTAAATTTCAGATTGGGTATACTTTATTCATGATAGAAATCACCTGAGAGATTGTTCTTACAACATCTTTGATATTGGTAGAGCTTAAAATGTAGGTTTTTTTTTTTAATATGATCTATATAGATTTGTTCACGAAATTGCCCATGAGTTTCTGTTTCAAATGTAGAGACAGTGATTTTCCGTTTCAAAAAATGGTCTTTTCCATTTCTGAAAACCTGTAATTCCGTTTCAACCCAATCTTAAAATGGAAATTCCGTTTTGTCATAGAAAATGAACACAGCAAAAACATGAATTCCGTTTTGCAAAGGTGAATTCCATGAATTTTTACATGAAAAGTACAAGAACGAAACGGATTTTCCGTTTAATTTACCGGTAAAACGGAAAATCACTGTCCCTACAAATGTTAATTCTCAACAGACATTGGGTACTTTTCACCGTTATTTTCCCCTGAATTTACAATAAATGTTACAAAAAAAAGTTATATCAGAAAGCTGTCAGTCATGGAATCTGATGATCAAAATATTGAGAAACCTTGATAAGAAGTTATGAAAGAGACTTTGTTACATGGAATAAAGGGAAAGATTTCAAGATCATATGGTGACGATGAAAAATTCAGGAAAAAAGCAAAGAAATAAACAAACTTCAAAGTTTAGAGTTACATCATAACATGAATATCCTAACCTCACCATCATAACATGAATATCCAACTGTGAGGAGAGGGAAATGTGATACTACTCCAATAAGCATCAGCTTCAAATAACGGTGAATTGATTGAATCTTGAGAAGATTTCATAAATTTGATATGGCAGTAATGTGCATATCAATCATTTAAAAGTGATATCTGTGAATGTCAGATGAAATGAAAGATGATATTTCTTGCCGGGAACTAAAGCAAACTGTGCTATATTATATGCTATTCCTGAGGGAAAAATCAATAGAACCGAGGGAAAAATTCCACATTAGGTTTTGTAGAGCAAGTTCATTTATACTGATCTACTGATGTATTTTACTCAAATTTTCTCACAGATCAAAATGTAATGTGATTTCCTTTATTTTTTATGTCTGTATGAAATTCTAAGGCAAAATGTACTTTAAGCTCTGTGTGAAAAAAGCATTGTTAATTGTGCAAGTGTAGTTTGGATTTTGACATCCCCAAATAAGTCTTTTGACATTTAAATCTAGATTTTTGGAACTGATTTGTGCAAATATTATTTGGGTTTACATACAAAATAAGTATTAATATCTGCATTACTTTGACATTTAAAAAGTAGATTTTAATAATTTTTGGTACCAAATTTAGGTACATGTAGTATTAAGAAATTATTCAAATAGATTGGAGGGAGGTAGTTTTTCAGCTGGAGAGGTGGTCAAATATATTATACATATAGTGTGAGTGCTGAGAATGAGAAAAGAAAATATTGAGAAGAAGGAGGAGGAGGAGGAGGAGGGGAATAAAATGAAGATGATTTGTGAAGAAGATGCTGGCGGTACTGCTTATGATGATAATGAAGGAGATGGTTGTACAGTTATGACAATTCATCATATTAATATTTTGTTTTCTTTTCAGATGACCTGAAAGGAAAGTTCACATTTGCCCTCTCCAACTACACCGTAATGGAAAGCGCTGGCAAACTAGAAGTAGACGTCTTGTTTCACAGAGCAGCACCGTGAGTACATTACTTCCCTTCAAATATCTTATCATATTTCCCTACCTGTTTCACAACGCTGTCAGACGTACATCAAATACATACGCAGCATTTGGGAATTAAGTAGCACAAGTATTAAGATATCGGGAATTTAATTCCTCGAGTTATTCCGGTGCACGCACGGATAGACGGCTCGCAAATGAAGGTCAGCAACCAATTAATTCCATCCCCCGCACTTGTTAACACGACAGTGTGTGCGCAGCTTTCAGCCGTTGCTCCCGGTAACGGGGCTTGGTGATGGGCATGTCGCATCTGTGTTCATCTTAATATTACACGCATGAAAAGATGACAAGTAAAATATATGCTGCTGAAATGATGAGCGCAAAATAGAACAGCTGAATGACTAGGAAAAAGAAAGAGAAATAGATAAATTAATTGTTAAACTAGAGAATAATTGAATGATTATGAATTGAATGAATGAATAAATAATAAATAAATTAAGTAATATTAATAATAATCGTGATAGGCATGTAATCTTAAACAGGAACATGCATGGTCCTGTTTGCCTTTGCAGTTAATGTATGAATTTTCCCAAATCATCAAGGATCAAATTGAGGAAAGCATCTGTCATTGGTACTGGGTTATCTCATGTATCATCAACCATCAGATTTTTCTGCCCCAGATCTACAATTCTTTTGACATTTCTAAAAGCTGAAAAATGAAATCAAACACAGAAACAAAAAATCTTTAAGTAGATTCCTTGTTGATGTAAATTCATCCTACAAGGTGACAATCATGGGGTGTTGTCCATGTACTTGCTGAATATTTGTCTCCACCCATAGTTAATGTAAATAGGGTATGAATATAGTATTGTTTTATGCATACCTTACATATTTCCATGTATATATCATGGCTCGACACTCCAGACGAAACTTTGGGCTGCGCCGGTGGTATTGATCTTGAGTGTTAGCGACTAAGATGACGGCGTTGTTAAGGAGGGAGAGAAACGGATGAGATAATTAAATCTCCAGCTTCCGCTGGTCACCACAGCTTCATGATAAATATTTTTATGTCCATGGCGTGGCCTCATAAAGGCTGCAATCCCAGAGGGTTCTTTAATTACATTATGGAGGTGTGTCTGTGGTACAGGCAATATTCTTATATTGTATTGATATTATTAGTTCTGTGTATAAATTGAACTTACCATGATTGAGTAGTATTCCAATGATGACTTGATTGACAATTTCTTGTGAGATATAAAGTTTTCAGCTGCCTGTCAAAACTATCCACATTGATTAATTTTTAGAATTTCATGGCTTGATCAGATAGAATATCCAGTTCTTGGAAGCAGTGTGTTAATAGAGTTTGTGTTCTGATAAAAGTGCATATTAAATCTGCAGTGTTGTATCCAAGGCTGGCCTCGGGGCCAATCTCTGGTGGCCTCGGTCTAGGTCTCGGTCCAAGTCACCTGCACAAACCCTATGGAAAGTGTTGTGTTTCGGGTGCGGCCTCGGTCTCGGAACCTATGGTCTTGGATACAGCACTGCAAGTCTGACATGTACATGTATGTGACTCAAACCCACAAAAGTGATCATACATATATGTGTACATGTACAGTGTATACAAATCACGAAAAAAAAAATCTTGTCATACTTCAAAAGACAACTTCATTGTTTCATTTTTGAAATATTTGCTATGATAATTTCATTTCGTTAAATGGTATAAAATATGAGAAGAAACAATACATGGGATAATGTTACTTTACTCTTGTACAGCCATTTACCAAGGGGTTTGCCAATGAAATACATCTAAGGGGAATAGTCTAGTCATACATTGGTAAACGTCATCCTTTCTGGTCATAATAACTCTCTAAACAAAATAAATATGCAGTGGTAAAAGTGACTTTTGTTTACTTATTTATTTTTTATTTATTTATTTATGTTTATTTTATCAGTAAGGGTAGCTCCATCAGTGGTTGATCACTGTTTTCCATGGAGGCCTTGCAACAAAATGCAAAGAATAAGCTTACAAACATTATAAACAGACAAGCACAATTTCTAAACAAAACATATGTTCAATCACTGAAAACAAATCAAAATAGACCAGCTTATTAAAGGTGTGAATGCATATGGCACCAGAACAAAATAGAAAATGATAAACTTGAAGGTGCATTTCTTATATGGTTTGGCAGACTGTTCCAAAGTGCTGCACCTTCGTATGAATGACTTCATTTTCATATTTGAGTTTTTATTTTGGGCAAAATTAAACCAACATTTTCTGCACTACGCATTCTATTCTATAAATAATGACAACACCCAAATTCAATAACATGATCATCGATAATGACAACAAACACAGACATCGCATCCTGTTTGCGATTGGCCGATATAAAACATAACATTTGAAAATTGCCGTTGACTTCCAAACTCCGACTGAACCCGTTTCCCCGTATTGCATTAGAGATATCATAATGGAATATTGATTGGCGTTCTGTTGCCACGTAATCGGAGATGTCGCGTAGAAGACCGCCGCCGCAAAATGCCAGCCGGGCCACCGACAGCCAGTCAGTCAAAGCGCTCCCCGTTGATTGGCAGAAAAGTCATTAAGTGATCACATTCGGCACGTTATTGAATCGACGACAAACGAGGGAGAAGAAAAAGACAAATAAAAAAGCAATTTTGTCATGCTCTGTCCTTGATGTTAATAGTCATGCTGAGCCAATGCGCTGATAGTGCCATTACATGTATATTGAAATTAATGATGCAAGAATGGAAGAGAAAAAAGATATTGTATGACTTCAAAATCATATCGTGGAAAGAAAAGTCTATTCTACAGTAGAGAAAAAAATTTCAAGTGCTCAGTACATTTTAATGGCCATCACCTGTTTTTTTAAATGCAATTTCCTTCTCCTGTGCATGAGAAAGTTAGAGAATGGTATCATTTTATTTTCATTCTCAATGATATATGCATATTTCTCATTCTCTTTCCCTGAGAAAGAAAAGGAAAAATGATCTAGATTTCCCTTCTGGAAAGTTTGTACATGAATACGCTTTATAACGTTTCTTCATTTTTTTCTAATTTCTGTTACATTTACAGGAAAAGACTACCAAAGCTCCACCCAAAGGTATGTTTGTATGACGTTATTTTAAAATTTCTGTACTTCGCTGAATGTGGTTCATTTTCCTTTGTAATATTTAGTGTATCATGCAAGCATAGTGTATTTATTATGGATTTGTTAAATGTCGTGGAGAATCTCTCATCAATTTGTTTGTGTGTGTTCACTTTATCTCCATTTATATTGCGTACTCCAATGTATCATTTGCTAACCAGGAAAACAACTGGCACAATGTGATGCATATCTTTTCCATCATGAAAATGTTATTACAATAATTAGAAGGTTTAACATGGTCCATTCTAAATTTGAATGTAGGCTGATTGCAGTATATTACATAGTTCGTATTGCATGATAGATCAACTGCTGATATATATTTACATAACAGAAGAAAGAGCATGAAATCTCAGGGTGTAAAAACCTGCTATTTGTAGCAGTCCCTCAAAATGCATTTTACAACCTTTTCTCACTGAACTTTTGATAAAGCCAAATCAGTACCTTGGCCCTGTTTTATCAAAGTTGATATCATGTCAACTTGCCATTCTACTGCAATTTTTGTAAAAATCCAAGGATCTGATTGGCTGTGAAGCACTGTTGCCATGTTAGTTGCCAGTAGAATGGAAAGTTGACATGATATCAACTTTTATGAAATTGTGCCCTGGTGTCTTAACGCTCTCACTACCAAATCCAAGATACCTTAATCTAATTCCTATCAAAGCAACATGTGTAAAATTAAACCTAATCTCTATGGATTAATCCCTTAGGGATGACAGGCTTGTACAGAAGCCCAGACGATATTACAAACTTTTCAGTCGAACATTTTATAAACAACACAGTTATATTACCTAATTTGTCTGTCCCATGAAGTCACATTTTGGCCAGTATAAATGAAGAAAATAAGTATTCTCTGTGGACTTTTATACAAGAAAACAGAAATGTGTGGGCTTTTATTCCCTACATGGTCAACCAAGTAAAAATGGTGTCATCTCTTATTGAACACTGCCATATAGTGGCATGCCGAAGGGATTACTTTAAATATCAATTTACATATTTATAAGTTAGTTTATTGCTTGAAGATTAAACCCAGATTAAGGATAATACTCCTATGCAAGACACACTACTTGTCTGATATGTTGCATGTGTCATATTTTAGAAGACATGTTTTAGGAGGAGATGAACTTTTGTGCAATGCGGATTGAAAAACAGAAAATTATATTTTCTGTCCAATAATAAAATTTTTCCAGTATGTGATTATGAATATGTGGATTATGTCTGTTTGAAATGCTTGTTATTTCAAACATGCTGCCACAAACTTGGTTAAATAAAAACATTATTGAGGCGATTGTACTTTCTTTCCATCAATCTACCCCTATTTCGAGACATTAGTCTAGATGTTTCACTATTTCTCAACTAAACTGCAATATGTCATTATCAATCAAACTTTTTCAGAAGTGATATGATGGAAATGATTTAATGGATTGAAAATAACATTCCTTAAGTCCAGTGACATTTAGCTCAAGCTTCTGGATGTCATGTATTATTTACGTACAGTATACACCATAAATCTTACATAGAGATATTTTTTTGTGATTTTGCTTCAAAACGGGGAAATTCACGAGAGTTTATTTCTACAATTTTATTGCATTTTCATTCACTTTGTATAGGTTATTTATCAGAAAGTGAAAAGTTTTGCAGTTATTAAGTTGTGAAATTCACATTGCAAACCACCACAAAATATTCAGCATATGCAGTACCAGAGTTATTGTCTCACATGAATTATGGTGCTCCATTTTAACAAGGCTCCTCATTTTTGGGAGTTCCAAAGTATAGATGTTATTTAATTACACAAATGTTGATGTAAAATTGTTTTTAGTAGAGTTGAATGATATGAATGAATAATAAATAATTTGTCATACAGTCAAACCTGTTTTAGCAGTCATATCCGTATAACAGCCAACATGCTTATAGTGGCCACAGAAATGATTCTTATGGAGACATTTCATATGTTTCAAAACATTTGTATAGCAGCCACCTGTCTATAAAGGACCCTTATTTTGTTTCTCTAAGGTGGCCACTAAAGACAGGTTTTACTGTATTTGAATTCTCATGATGAGCTATTGTTTTATGAAAACTGTTGTACTTTTTTTTTAAAATAGGAAAATGGGAAACCAGCCAACCATGAAATCATCGATGAAATCGGTGGGATGGAACAACTGGATGATAGCTACATCAGGGGGACGGTTTACGTGTCGTACGAGACGCGGGATGGAACGGCCAAGAAGGACACGGAATTCACGTTTTCACAGGGAAAACTGGTGAGAAATTGTCTAGGAATAATTTGTTTATCTTTTCGAAAACAAAGAATTCTGCTGTTACATATAAATCTGAGTTAAGTCTTAGTGAAATCCCTATTCAAAAAGTCTTGGAAGGAAAACAACACTCATTTTCGTGCATTAAAATAAAAGCAATGAACAACAATAAATCAATGAGTGAATAGATTTACATGTAGATTAAAGTAATGACTAAGCAAATAAATAAATGAATATAATACTTAGTTAACGAAAATACATAAAAAATTTGAGCCCTACTTCATCCAAAATATATATATTTTTTATATATTTGTTTAATTTCATTTAAAAAAACTGTCACAGAGATTGCAAAACCTGGCTGCTTGCATTGTACCCCTCTCTAAGAAACGTATTCATATCACTCCAATTCTGAAATTGCTCCACTGGTTACCTGTGAAATAACAAATCAAATTTAAACTTCTGTTACTGCTTTTTCACGGCATACAATGCTGTGCTACTTAGAGGTAAATGACATGATTGGGGGTAGTCCTCAACTTGGGGTTCAAACTACTCTAGAATCAAGTAAACTATGTAAGGATTCTCCTGTGAAAATCTTGTAGTCAAATGTTGACTCGTTTTAAAATAACTAATGTCAATATCCCTAGTGGCAGGCGAACCTGCTGTATGGCTCTCTATGGGTCCTATTTTTATCATGCCCCGATAAAATTAAAATACTAGTATGTTCACGCTTGATTCTCCTTAAGTAAATGAATTAGAGACAAATCCTTGCAGCTGGGAGATCCACTCCAGCTGGTGTATAGTTGGTGTATATTTCAACTCATTTGGTTCTTGAGGCATTTTCAAGTGTTTCCAATCATGTCATTAACCTTTAATACAGTATATCCTGTAATGCTCAGTACTACCGTAACCAGTCGGATCTTTACAGCCTGAAGATTCCAAATTGTTTGCTTTTCCGGAAATCAAGTGTGTCAGGGGATTATGGGACCTCATCACATGCTGTTCCACTGCTTTAGAACGACTTGCTTTTTAACAATTAAAATCTTTCTTCCATTGATGCTTTCAAAAGCAGCTTAATACCCTTTTGCTGGGTGGTACTAAAGTAAAACACATGATTTATAATGATTTTTCAATGTGCATTAGAATATATTTACAAAATTGCACAATATGTATGTATTATTTTTTTATGTAATTATGGACCAAGCACATCGGGAGCTCTAGCAGCACATTAGAATATATTTGAATAGTTTTTTGTGCTTTATAAATTTTATATTATTATTTTTCTTTAATGATGCCTTTATTTGATTTTTTTTTCAGTTTGTTTTGCATGAGTACACCTTGAGCACCTTGGTTTTAGGTGAATATGGTCCAATGAATATCATATGTATTATTATTAAAGTTTTTTACCAGTTTCTGTTCTTCCTCTTTGCAGTGCTTCACGGAGATGGAGTGGCGCAAGACCATCGTCATTCCGATCATCAACGACAACCAGTTTGAGAACGACATGGAATTCTACGTCATCCTGAAATCCCCTGAGGGTGGGGGCACCCTGGGGGACCCCAGTGTCACCCGGGTGACTATCATTGATGATGATGGTAGGTGCTTCCTTTCCTGTCAGTAAAATCTTATCTCATCAAGTATGAATTCCGCCCTTTCCACATCTACTGCAGATGACCAGTTTCAGTTGTTCATAACATGATAACTTTAGATACAAATGTTGGACAAGAATTTTTCTTGTGTTAACATTATGTAAAGTATAACATTGTGGAAGCCCCATTTAAAAATAGTAAAACTTTGCTCTCTAACATGTATGATAGTGTTTGAATGGACAAATAAACACCCGAAAACACAAAACTTCAGATAGTTATGCTGTCATTAGCAAATTGTGCACAGATAAAAATCGGCACATGAATTATTGTCAGCTGACGGAAATTCAAGAACACAGCAGTTTATTGGGGAAAACTAGAATGGTCGTTCAGTAATTTTTACTTCTTAAAAGCACTTAATAGTCAGTTTTTCTAATAATCCAACTTTTTCAAGGCTTCATTTTTAGACCTTATATTATCAGAGACCCTAGTAGCATGGGGGATCATGTAGTTCAGATTTTGTAAACTGAAATCTTGTTATATGATATGATGCCTTTAAGTGAATCCTCCAAGCATGTTATGAAATGTAAATTCAGTGTTTGAATGTTGATTAACTGTCCTGTACTGGGCACAAAATTCAGCTGTCAAACAAGATTGCTGAGAAAAGTACAAAATTGTTTTTCATTATATTAAATTGAAATATATTTCACTATTTAAGTATTGTTACTATGCTCTCAAATTGTGCTCTGAGAAGTGAGGTGATTTTTTTGACGTATTTGTAAGTGTATATAGTGCAAGTGCATTTACATCTTCAAGCAAAAACCTCTTAACTGCTTTGCACTGGACTTGGGAGTTGTTAGGTAGTGTAGATAACAAATATTTGACCTGAAAGTAAGAGATGTGGGTATTTTTTTTTAAAGAGAGAGTAGGTACACGTTGAGTTCCTGTGAATGGAAGTACTGTTATGTTTTGATTGTATTTCTATAGAGCAAAGATGGTTTACGACCTTGTCACCAAAAACATCAGACAAAATTGGTTATGTATGTCAAAGTCAAGAAATAGAGAGCATATGTATCGGGTTCGGATGAATGCTAGCTTTTAATGTCAAAGTCAAGAAGAAAGAACCAAATGTTTCATGCGGGGATGAATGATTCCTTTTAACTTTCGCTGTATTATTTGTCTCTTCTAGCAATGATTAATGCATGCTCTTTCTTCTTAACCATTAGTTCCCGGCGAATTCTCCTTTGAGGCACCCACTTACACGGCTGACCTGGAAAAGGGCGTCGTCACGGCAACCGTCGTCAGAGCCAAAGGCTTCGACGGAACAGTTACTCTTCAGTATGCTACAATGTAAGTTTGCTTTGGATAAAAAAAAAATTGGAAGAAGTAGCACGTATTTAAGAAAACATTAATGCATTTAGCTTGAGGTGAGATTCAAATTAACAAGAATCGGGTGTCATGACTTATGCAACAGTGTATAATGACTACGCTGCTAAACTTTGTCAATTTCTGCGTAGACCCTTTGGCGACATATCCCGAATACATTTTGGTAATGGAAAGTTGCTACGACTGAAACAAATCTTGGTTGATAACCGGATTGAAGTTAGCGTCGGAATAACCACCTCTATTTTGCCGATTTTCCTCAATATTTCCTTTGGGAAATGTCAAACAATAGAGTTGGTGTTGAGACTTTTAAGTTTCTGCTGATCGTGCCATATTAAAGTCGTATGGTCATCTGTGATAAGTAATGCACATGTATGTCGTATATTGTGCAAGATACACGTTTACCACTGTATTGAAATTGAGCATCCTACTTCAAGCTCAGGAAATAACTAATTCATCTTCATCAAAGATTTGTTTCATAAAATTTACTTATTATTTTTTTCCCAATAGTTAGTCACACAATTTAAAAATAGATATGAAAATGCTTACATGCATGAGTAGCTATGATGTTGGTACAGCGTGAGTACATTAAGCTATGATATGTGATCTGCTGTGACTGTTGCTAGCAGAACATTTAATTACTTCTAGCAAGTCAATTGAAAACACTAACATTGGTTACACGAGCTGTATACCTGGAATTATTGCACCGAGATGCAGCAATCTGTCGCTTTGTTTAATCAAGTCTGTCTTATTGTAGTGAGGTGGCACCCATACATTCATTGCTGGGCTGATAAAACCTCATATCTCAAAGTTTGGTGAAAATGACTTTTTTTGATACATGTGAAATTAAAGGTATGTTTCATCTTCTATTAACCACATGAGTTGCATATCTAAAAAAAAAATAATGCCAAAATTAATCTTTTGGAAAACCTTGTTTCTCATTGTAGGATTTAGTGCGAAAACCTCGTAACTCAATTTCCCGCCTTCCAAATTATTTTTTGTGCATTTCAACCATTTGATATCAAATTGATTATCAAACATGGCCTATGCATATAATTTGATAAAACAGGATATTTTTTTCGCTCTCTTGAAAACTTTGCTTTTTTTAGATTCAAGGTTTTAACAGCCTGTGATGTCACAGAGTTTTATGGGCTGATAAAACCTTGTATCTCAATTTTGGTGAAAATTCCTTTTTTGATACATTTGAAAAAAGATTTTGATAACTGTGAAGTTTATAAGGTGTAATTTATTTCTTAATAACCACATGAGTTGCATATCTGAAAAACATAATGTCAAAATTAATCTTTTTGTAAACCTCATATCTCAGTTTAGGATTTAACGTTAGTTGGAAAATCTCGTAACTCAATTTCCCGCCTTCCAAATCATTCTTTGTACACTTCAACCATTTCATATTGAATTGATTATCAAACATACTCTCAAGTCCAAATAACATAGCCTATGCATATAATCTGTTAAAATGAGAATGTTTTTTTGCTTTCCTTAAAAGTAAGAATGTTTTTTTGCTTTCCTGAAAACTTTGTTTTTTGAGATACAAGGTTTTAACATCCCAGCCACTGTAGCTGTAAGTATCGTTGTTAATGGAGATCGGTTTCTACCACTCCCTTCATTCCGTGGTAGTCAATTCTGGGAGTCATCTTAATTGAATGCACTCACGCACGGTTGAAATTGTGGCGTCATGACTAATTAAATACCTCTGTTTTCTAGTTGCCGTGAACTCAAAAGTTATGGATAAGTGTGTGATCTAAAATAGGAGTTTCAGGAAAATGTAATAAAGGAAGACTTATGTCTTGTTGCCATGTCATTAAACATTGTATTAAAGGCTTTGCATCACAAATGGATTGTGATTCATATTTTTTGACTTTACATTTACGGGTAATTTACTTGTTGGAGACGATTCGATTTCACTATAACACGCATTTTCCGTAGACCCCAACATGAGTTAACTCGTACTTAGTCTCCAACAGGTTAAGTCGGGGTTCATTATAAATTAAACTAGTTCCAAACATCAAAGATAATTTGAGATTAAACTGACCTCCCCACCTTTAAAAAAATTAACTCATTGCCATTTTTTTTTGTTAGTCTTCAGGGTTAGCGTAGTATTACTGTATTTTTTTTTCACACAATGCTGAAGACTAAACAGAAGTAGGTGTCAACATACTCATTATTTATTTATTTTTTTTTTTGGGGGGGGGGTTGGACTTTTCTGACAGTTTATAGCACTGAATATGTATACTATTGGAAGAGTAGACAAGACATGTATTATGTTCGTTGGAGCATAAGTAGAATACGATGCTCTTGAACAATCATCAGATGCTTTCAAGGGCAAGACAACAGTGTAAGTAGTACTAAAAGGCACCTCACTATGAGTACATTTTGCTTCCTAAACAAATGTCGCTACTTCCATGTCTATTACATGTCATTAGCGACCTTTGTAAAGTAAACCTACTTGCTGCAGCAGAGCTGCCAACTAGTGTTTTAACAACATTTAGTGTGTTCTTTCATCATCAAAACTAACAAAATATGATTTTTTAATGCAAAATATGTTTTTTCTTAAATTTGAGTGGCATGCTTAATATCTGTAATTTATTCATTTTTGTACCGAAATAAGTTTTTTGCCTTCAAAATATGATTTTTACTATGGATCAGTATGTTTTTTGGTCAGCAGAGGTTGGCAGCTCTGCTGCAGTAACATTAATCCAGGACGATATCCTTAGGTAGGAGATTGTTGCTGTGGTAACAGACGATACACTCATGTCTTGTTTATTTGTCTTGTTTTCTCCACTGATGCAGGGATGGCACGGCGAAGGGAGATATCAGCCTAGATGCGGGCGCTGATTACCAGTCTCTGTCGGGGACGCTCTGCTTCAAGCATGAGGAGAAGACCAAGACGATAGAGGTCCCCATCAATAAGGAATCATTGGTGAGGATGGATTGATGGAAGAAAGATGGGTTACTTTGTTGGGAAAATGATGCAGGGAATTACAGTTGTAGGTTATGGGCATTATGCGGTAGGAAAGGAGCATTTTTCTGGAATGTAAAAATGTGATGTATGTTTTTGAATACTGCAGTGATTTGTGTGGGTATATATCATATTCATGTATATCCCATTTAGTGTAGTATGATTCATCATTATCATTGTCATACTTATCATCATCATCATCATCATCATCAATATCATCATCGTAATTGTCATCTTTATCAACAATATCATTGTCATTATCAGAATCATCACATTTTAAAAGGAGGATTTTCAGGTATTTGAAATGTATAGATGTTTGTGAAAGCACAAGTCACTTGTGTATGCATATGTAAATATCTTTTAGATAACTTATCATCATCATCATCATCATCATCATTTTCGTTACAATAGTAAGCACAATGGTACGTGTTTAGTGTATTGTACTTTTACAGTGATAAGGGTTCTAATGAGAAATCGAATGATGTACCATATGAGACAAATTGTGAACTTTTGATTGATTTATTCCACTAACTCTACAAATGTTTGATATCCTTGTCTTTCTCCAGGGGTTGAAGAACTTTGTTATCGTATTGAGGAATCCTAGTACTGGAGCAAAGCTAGGTGAACACAGTGCAGCGGTAGCAAACCTGAGGCCAGGTAGGATATGTCTCCTCTAACTCTTGTGGGCCATAACTTCTATCCGTTATATAAGTGCATGACTGTGAATACATTTTGTTTTTTCATCTTTATATAGCAAAGGGATAGCCTTCTCTATATCAGTCATTGAAGTGGAATGTTTATATTGAATATTTTCGTACAAATTTGAGATTTTATCACAGATTTTTGTGTGAAATGAAAAAAAATGCACATTTTTTGTCTTTGTAGATATCTATTCTTTCAAAATACATCACCCCACAAAGTTTATTGTAACTTCAGAAATCTTAGTGATATTAGAATAAACATTACATTATAAGAAAGTGTATACTTTTATCTACAAATTATTTATGTCCAACATGCAAGCGTAGAAAGTTATAGCAATTCGATGTTTACACTGAACTCCAAAAGTTGCTTGATGTGACACTGTGCAAAAAGCTAGACATGTTAAGGGTTAAAGTATGTCTCTCCAAAATATTCATGTTTGTTGTTTCTTTCTTGGTGAAGGATTGGGGGGGGGGGTAGTATATTAACATGAATGCATATACATTTACTTCTCAGTCAGTTCAGTTGTACCTAGAGAGATATATGACAAACTGAAGCTTAATATGTTGTGATGTCTGACTGGCAAACCTTGATCTACATATTTATTTGACTCCTTTCTTGCAATTTCAGATGACATTGGAGAACGAGTGGCCAACATTCTTGATGGCGACGAGGAACAGGAAACCTGGTTTGGCCAGTTGAGGAGGTAAGATCCTGTCGTGAAAAAAAGGCTGGAGATGGGTATTTAGCTGTTCGATTCTCAAACAATGTTTCCTTCTTAACAAGAAAGTGGATTATGCCAGTATTTT